>JWJA01004802.1:0-18216 GCA_000812885.1 Lanzia echinophila
ACGCAGTGTGTTTCAAATGTGAAAGAATTATGTGTATTGTAAGCATGGAAGTGTTCGAATTGCAGGAGGTGTCTGATGGAGGGGAATGGTGAATGGGAGAAGCCAGTAATGGAAGAGATGTTGACTGGCGAAGAGTGGTGCAATTGCTCAACGAATGTGAGGGTCATTGTGGATGTGATGATGGGTTGAGGAAAGATTCGACTTGGGTCATAATAGGAGCGATGTGGAATCTGTCATATAATTTCCATGTCTAATGTGTAGAAAACATTTAATGTATTATAAGTATGCAAGTATTCGGATTGCCAAAATTATTGGCCTCTGAAAATATGAAATTGTTTGAGGGCATGGGGAAATGGCAAAGTGCCATCATTTATTCACAGGCCTCGACCTATGATTCAATCTTTGAATGAAAGAACATCTACATTAGAAAAAAAATTAGATTTTGAACAATAGATTGGGACGAGTTTGGATTGGAAATCCTATTGCTGTAAGTTGTTCTCCCAATATTCTCCCTCACAGAGCATCAAATGTTACTGGAGAATGTACAACTGCTTCCAATGGTAGCTTAATCAACATCAAGTGTTCAATAAATTTCACTTTCTTGTGGTTCAATGAATGATGATAATGTGAGAGTTTGGCTAGCCTAGACAGCGTAGCTAACCTAACCTAGCATCCACCAAGTTGACTTGGTTCACTATATGATATTCAGAAAAAGAAGCATATAAAAGTTAAAACAACATGCAATAGCATCCATTTATTTGTTTTACACAAAAACTCAAGTAGACATTTTAGATGATGGATATCTTTTACCAAAGAGATTCCTTAATCATTTGTGAACGTATTGTAAAGAGAAAACATCCTTTAGCAATGAATGCAATGAAGTTTTTTGTATGCTTGCAGGAAAGACACTACTAGAACTAATGTGATGAAAACAAGCTTTTGGTGGGCGGACAAAGTTGTTTACCGCTTTACCGACCTCGGAATGTCACTCCCTGGTTGGTTCTTGCTACTTGCTACTTGGAGTACCTAGTAGTAGTGGCATTGTTCTTAATTTAGAAATTCCTGTAAAAATGATTGATTAACCCGGTTGCCGTTGTTTACCACTCTCAACCACTCTCAACCGCTCTCTCGATGCCAAGATAGATAGCCAATATCAAATCTCGACCTCGGTACATTAAAATACTTTTACATACATAGCTATGTAAATCTGGATCATAATCAATTGAACCATACATATATACATAATCCATATCCGCATAACTGAAAACATTTGAAGCTTTTTATCATTTATACGATCAATCTATGATGATAGGTACCAGGTAATGCAAATACATTGAATGCAAATGGAGCTCCCAATCGTTGTCATGTTTTGCGACCCACTGACCCAGTTACGTCAACTATTTTTGGCAGGGAAGGAGCGAGGCTTCTTCGTTGGCATAATAAACAACAGCTTGCCAGGGTTGAAAGCGTAAATAAGAGTTTGGATATCAAAACTTGATTTCCTAAAACAGAACTAAAAAAAAAAAGCAACTAACAATATGACAGCTTGGTGATATCAACATTTGGAGGGAAGGGAAACTAACATTAGAAATAACCAGACAATATTTCGTGCAGTTGTTGTATTGTGGGTATACAAGCGCTTATCTGAAATCCGCTGCATCCGGATTTATTTATTTTATTTTTTTGAGTCAACAATTCTCCTGCCACATTTCAAGATGTCGAAAGGCACAGCATTAGATGCAAACCGAAACGATACAATGGATACAAAGGAACAAGGACGAGAGCAGACAATAGCCGACTCGTTAACAATCCCCCAAAACGGCAGCTCACGATCAACCAGTTCAACGTCACTATACATAATGGCAGACCAACCCAACCCCAATGATGAATTGTCGGACGATACAGACAACATGGCTGTATCCCATATATCGGACGAAGATGCGCAGTCGATAATCGGTGTTACCATCAGCCATGCAGCTTCGCGCATGAAGTCTTCTAGAACACCTGCTGCAGAGAAAGCTGCGGCTATGGATGACATAGCGGGCAGCTATTTTGATAGTGATCCCGAGACACCACCACCGGCACAAGAGTCATACAGGGATGAGGGAAACTATGTGGAGGAAACCAAGACTCCAAAGGCGGATTGGTTCTCCTTCCCAAAGATGCCTTCGCCAAAACTCGAATCCGAACGAAAATCACCACCCTCTCCGTGGCGAGCTGGTCCGAAGTCCATTGTTGTACAAAATGAAAATAACAAGCAGACGTCATCGATGAAGGGCGTATTTGACAGCCGAAGAAGACGTCAAAGTTCCCTTTCGAGCAGTGCCGATGCGCTGCGAAAGCTGTTTCCAAAAAACTTGCCTTCAATTTCTCAAGTCGGAAGTTTATTTGGGCCATCATCAAGCACAAATCAAAAATCCAGAGGATCAATTAGTTCCCCGAGAAGTGCAACATTTTCCCTTACTTCTACTACATCTACCAGCCCCAAACAAAGGGATCCGTCGCCTACGGATGTGCCACAATTACACAACCCTCAACCACAGCATCCTCGACCTCACCAAGCAAACAATATAACCCAGAATCACGAATTTCTTGGACCTGATGATGCGGAGACGAATACTACCAGCCGGCCAAGAGTCATTCGTAGAGCAACCTCTGATGACTCGATGCTTTATCACAGTTTATCTCGAGCTTCGTCATTAGGTGATGATTCTCGCTTCGAAAACCACCATGAACAGGTTAATTCGCGCGTCAAGGCTATTCGAGACTCGTTGCAAGATAGATCGACATTTCGAATGCCACAAATACCGAGCATGCCAAGTATGCCCCGCGTACCCAGTTTTGGCTTTAGCATGAACTTTTTGAATTCGAGCAATTTGTCGTACAGACCAAAGTCAATTACTAATGTAGATTCAGACATTTTACCAACCACTACGACGAAGAAGAAGGCTCTAGTGCCTAGTCCCATGATCGTAGGATCGTCCAAACCCCAAGACGGAGCCACGAATGAGCGTTCGCGGTCTGTAGGAGAAGGTACTAATACTCTTGACCATGCCATACAGCATCTTACTGGTGATGTCGTGATCATGGGTGGTTATCGCGGATCAATTCTACGGTCAGCAAAGGCCCCCCATCGTCAGCTGTGGGTTCCTGTTAAGGTAGGACTCAACATACGTAAAGTTGATTTGGAAGTCGGTCTGGATCCTGAGGACGAGGAAAGGATGGAGGAGACGATATTTGCCTCGGGAATGCTTCAAAACATTGGCCCCGTGGATATCTCCCGCAGACTATTCAAGCGCTTGCGTGAAAGCGAAAATGCTCGTACTGGGAAGCTCAGGGTCTGGGACTATGGCTATGACTGGAGATTGAGTCCACATTTGTTGAGTAGAAAGCTTCAAGCATTTATGGAAAAGCTTCCATCCAACCTGCCAAGCCCTAATGGGGAAAAGCCACCGGGTGCTCTAGTTATTGCCCATTCTCTGGGTGGATTGATCACCCGACATGTTGTTAACAAGAAGCCGGAACTTTTCAGTGGTGTTATCTATGCCGGCGTTCCTCACTCTTGTATAAATATCTTGGGACCATTCAGAAACGGTGATGCTGTACTTTTGAGTTCCAGAGTTTTGACAGCCCAAGTAAACTTTACCCTACGAACTAGTTTCCTCCTCCTTCCGGAGAACGGAGAATGCTTTTTTGATCTGCATACGCGCGAGAAATACCCTGTTGACTTTTTCAGCCTGGACGATTGGATCAAATATCGTTGGTCGCCAGTTACAGACCAACCGTTACCTCCAATTTCTCAAACTACAAGTGGACTCGGCAGCATTCTTAGTCTACCAGGAAGTTTCTTGAGCTTGCCTACAGGAGTAAAGAAATCAAGCTCAGGCACTAGCACTCCCACGTCGCCAAATCCTGCTACCACCCGAAACGAAAATGACGACCATAGTCAATCGACCGATCAATCCAAGACGAGTCGAGCGGCTGATGTACTACGTGGAATCGAAAGTGGCACCGACCGCACCCTAGCGCCGCAGATGGGAAACACCATGGGCAACACCACCAAGCAGGGCCACAGCACGTCGACATCCGTCTCCACAACCGTCACTCTTCCCCGCGACAAAGCCATAGCCTACCTCGGCCGCACCCTAGCGGAAATCAAACAATTCAAAAAGGAGTTACATTTCCGACCCGACATATCGTCGGCAAACCGGTACCCACCACTGGCCGTCATCTACGGGAAATCGATCCCCACAGTGTATGGAGCGAAAGTGGCGGGTAGGGAAGGCATCCCTTGTCAGGATGTATATGATAATTTAGCATTTGCAAGCGGGGATGGCGTTTGTCTGGCTAAAGAGGCTATGCTGCCCGAGGGGTATATGTTGGTCAAGGGCGGGAAGATTAGAAGTGATAGGGGGCACGTTACGTTGCTTGGGGATTTGAATGCGGTGGGCAGGGCGATGGAGGTTGTGAGGAAAGGGAGGGTGAAGGGGATTGGGAAGGGGGTCGACCCTCTTGAAAGTTGAGTTCTGGGCTTGGGGATGGAAGAGGTGGACGGAATAACACTTTGGAGGAGTTGGGGGTATGTAAAATATTTGGGGGTTGGTTGATTGGTAGGTCTTATCACATGCATGGTTAGGCAGGCGGCTCGGCGTATGGTTGATTATCTTTCGGTATGTTACGTTACGTTATGTTAAACTATAGAATGTTATATTAGTATGATGGATGGATGGATGGATGGGTAGGTTGGGTCTGGTCTGGCCTGGACTGGTTTGGGTGCTGCATGTAGAGCGAGCGATGAGAGATGTTAGATATACCTTGATAGATGAACAACATCGGCGACGATGGAGATGGTTAGATTTGCTAGAGTAAAGTAAAAGTAAATTAAAGTATATTTATTCAATTTGCAGTTCTCTGGTTGTGATGGGATAAGCTTCTTTTGTGCAGGTGGGTTTAAAGAGGAAAAGAGTGATTGTGATTTATCTTTTCTCTACTCTGGCATGTATGGGGTTCTTTTTCCAAATACAGTACAGTACGAGAACTTAAGTCAAGAAGAGAGAGGCTTTTATGCTTTCCATGCATATAGTATGTGGTATCTACTGTAGTTGCAACTTGTTTGGAATTGAGTTTGATGTTTGTTATGAGTGAGTGAAATGAAGTGAAGTGAAATGGTTGCAGAGATGATGCTATATGTGTAGTTTATATTTTGGTATTGTACGTAGCCTGAGCATTACTCTTATCTCATCTATCCTATCCTCTTTGGTAGACATCTATCTATCCCAGATCCAAGCGCTCTAACCACCAGTCCGTACCAGTCCTGGCCTCTTTCTAGTGTCTATACAATATAGATCTTCGTACTGGTGCACCGTGCCCATACCGATGTTTACATGCATTTACTCCGTATGCATGCTCAAATATCTAGCGAATTCCTCCCATCCAATATACAATCAGTTACTTCATATCGTATCCCTCCCTCAGATCTCGATTCTCAAATCCCTACCACAGGATTTCCGTGCTTTTCCTTTTCTTTTCCACCTCCGTCATATGCTTTTCCTGGTTTTGTTAAGCCGCTCTGTTCGTTCAATGCAAGCTCGTTAGCCATTTCGACTCATCAATCAATTAATCAACAAATAAGAATCCTTCAACCAAACCAGATCTCTCTCTTCCCAACCCTAAAAAAGGAATCCCATCATCATTTTCAAGTGAGAGAGAAAACAACTCACCTCCACAACCCCCCTAACCCTCTCACCAATCTCCACCCTCTCCCTCTCCTCATCCCCATTCACACCCTTCCCATTCTCCCCATCCACAAATTCGTAATTTCCCACCCCTCCCCGTCCACCTTTATAGACGACCGAGCTACGCGTCGAGCCATTCGCATTCGCATTCGCATTAGCAGGATACGGAGGCGCGGGATTAAGTGTGGAGTCTTCTTGCGAGGTGCTAGTTTGCGTGAGTCCTGCGGTGCTGAGCGTGCTGGGTGTTATATAGTTGCCTGCGCCGCCGCGGCCGACGTCTGTTTTTGGGAGGGGAGGTTAGTGGAAGGGTTTATGTATTTGGGGATGCGGGAAATGAATGCAAGGAGGAAGAACGTACGTTGATTTTTGGGTGGTTGCGAAGATGCGATTGCGGTGGTGGTGGAGGTGGATGCGGAGGTGGGTTGTTGGGAGAGGGGGAGGGTTTGAGCTTCTACATCCTATGGGTATAGCAGAAAGAATTAGCAGGTAGTTTCGCACAAGTCCATGGTTTGAAAATGGGAGGTAAGTAATTGAAGTGAGAGGGAGATCAATTGAGAAGGGAAAAGCAAGAATAAGGATATACAAACCGAAGTAGAGTTCTTGGTAACATTCTCAATATCCTGTTTAGAGTAGAAGTTTCCCGCGCCACCTCTTCCAACTTTCTTGTACACTTCGTCTGTCATTATTTCGAGCTTCTAGAAAAGGGATCAAAAGGAATTGGTATATTCAATTGTGTGTAACTAATGAAGAATTCATTGTAGAGAAAAAGGCAACAAGTGAAGTAAGTATTGTATTTTCCAAGTATTTTTCTGCCAGGTTTGTTTTCTATGTAGATCATAGGTAGATTAGATCATAGATTAGATAACATTTTTTATTTCTTTTATTTTTATTCATTCAGTGTACAATACTCTATTCTTGGATAGATCTACAACTTCTATGCTTTTTTGATGAAGATATGATTTTCCTTCAATTGCTTCCTAAATCCCTGAGTGTGATCTTTGATCGGAATAATTAATTACTTACATAGTAATTACAGGATTAGTATACGATGAATATCATCTCCAAGAAGAGTATATTTGTATATTTTAGATTGAATTGAAAAGATTTGTTGCTTTTAGTTCTACTTAGCAATCCTGGGGATGATCTTTTAATGAAAAAGGTGGGGTAATGAGTGAGCGGGGTTGTTGAGTTGACCTTGTGATACAGGTACAGTATGTACTGCCGTACCTCTCGTCAAACTTTTTTTGGAGAGAGCTCTAATGAAAGACAAGAAGAAAAAGACAAAGCTGGATAAAAGATGCAACGGGAATGAAAGTTAGTACATCGAGAATTCAAACCCTGGAACGCCTCGAGAAAATTTTTCTTTCAACAATTCTCGGGAAGAGAATTTTTTTTTTTTTTTTCCTTTTCCCTTTCTTCATATTCCTGTGGCGTTCCAAGACAAGAAAGAAAAGAAAAAGCCATTGGTGTAGCGATGACAGGTACGCATACGCACGCATAAAGCCATCGTACAGACCAGACAGGATCATACCATCTTTTCCTTTCTGTTATTGTCATCAGATATAGTTAGATCTATAATATGATATGACCCCTCACGTGGGAGCAAAAGGTCCTTTAAATTTCACCCTGTCCGTTTTGAAGTATCATGGCATTTGAGATTTTCCTTGGTCAATCAAAAGCTTCTAGAACCTTGATTCAATTCAGATCCGAAATCGTAAACTTTAATACTGATTTTTTTTTCTAGCTCTAAAGACAATTCGTGCTTCATTTCCTTATAACGTCAGTGTGGACCCTTTCTTTTTTTTCTTCTATTGTTTGATTTTGAGACAATTGCATAGCCAGCTGCTAAGATTATCTGGCATCTATTTACTCTCTTTGCTGAGCATCTAGTGATTGCTAGGTGCTATTAAAGACTCAATTACCTAAGTAGAGTAATGATATAAGTTCTTACCTATAAGTATTACCTAGTAGGTAGTAGGTAATGTTAAGAGCGGCATTGATAACGAGGCATTTTAGCATATATTTTTTTTTGATTCAAACATGGATATTACCCTGTTTTGAGCCAGTCATTTGGGTCACACTCAAAAAAGGTTGATCAACGCCTCCTTCTTGATGTTGAATGTGGTTGGATTTCTTGTATGCATGGCTAATCAAGGATTACTTTTTGTTCCATGCCTTCAGATGAGATTATTGAGTGTAATGTACTGTAGATTTGGAATGGAGAGAAGCACTATATCATAGTACTCTTCTCTAATCAATCTTGAACCTCAAATTAGAGAATAGCAACTTGAACTCCTTGAAACAAAAAGCCCTATCTCATTATTAGGAAATATCATATCAGAATGTTTCAATACAACCTTGGAAATTAGAGGTCCAGTCCAGTCCAGTCCAGCCCAGACAGGTATCAAATAAGTTTCCTTCCCCTCTCTTGAAGCTTTGATTACAAGCTGGCTTGGTTGTATATGCATTACAAGGAAGTGTTACTGGTATGTGTTCCCGAGGTCCTTTTTCTCCAAGATCTAGAAATTATAATATATAATATAATTTTCTTTGTACCTCCTTCTACAAGGAGAACCCTTGGGTTATATTGTACAAAGAAGATAAAATAATATGCCGTGATTATTTTGTTGAGGTTGGATTCGATCCAGTCACCTGGTTGATTATTCTGTACCAGCTGGCAATGAATATGTGCAATTACTCGAGTATTGCTTGCGAAATGCCAATGCTTGATCATGGCACATATAAAAGTTTTGATTGTTTGAAGTGCTCTGGGAAATTCAAACAAGTTTTGATTAATCTATTTGGAACACCATTGATTGAGATATTCTGGAACATTCAAATATTCATTATAAAAACACTTCTATTTTCTTGCTAGTAGAAGCCTAGATATTGTTGACAACCTTGCCTTGATATAACCCTGCCATGAAATATCCATGTTTATCCAAATGTAGCCGCTGCGAGAAGCGCCTAGAAGAGCAACGGATCGACGAATTCGCAACAAATTAAAATTTGTGGTTTATGATCGTGGGCTAAGGGTTTTCAGGGCTATCGTACCTTTTTTTGCTTATGGTAGTGCGAGAAATATATTTTCCTTAAGCCGAGAGAAACTTGTTAAGAGATTCATTGTATATTTTTAACGGACGAATGAAGATAGGTTTGTGCGGTTGATCAGCCAGAAAAAAATAAGCATTGCTGATCCTATGCTAATTGAGATGTTGGAACAAGGTACGAATGGTCTAGAACAAATGATTATTCCGATGATAGATGGATGAAGTCGAGAAAGTTGTCGGGTACGGTATCTATCGGAAGAGGAATATATGGCTCTTTTGCTCTTTTATAGGTACGGGATTCTTGATTGTAGACCGGACGGCACAATTTGTCTCGGCGCAGGAACGAAAGTGTAAAGAGAAAAAAGAAGGTTCAGAAAGTGGTAGCAGAGACAACAAATGATAGCAGCGTTGTACCTTACGTATGTGGAAGTTCATCATCATCATTACCAGGGACTTAGTGTATAGTTCCTTCATCAGCTCCAAGTAATTATTGAAAACAAACCCCTCTTCAAATCGATATCTGATTAGTAGGAGGGTTCAACGTCTACAAAATGAACACGATATCTGTAATTTGTAATGGTTGATTTCATCGGTTCGTCGCTTCTCCACTCGGGAGGATATGGGGGGGAGGGGTGACTTGGGCAAAGTTTTAAAAGAATCATGGTGCAGTTCAATGAGAAAGCGCCACCTTTTTTAGGGTTCTTTGGGTGTATTGTACAAATAGGAGAGTTCTCGTGTACCTGAGTACAATAAAGAGACGATGATTTCAATGTCCCATATTTTTGTGAACATTGAGAGATATTCATTCGAAGTCATGGGCATGATTTCAATATCCCACACACACGCACAGTTTATAAACATTCAATGATATATATATATATATTTGTCTGAACCGATGAGTTGATACCTAGCATTTGATTTTATATGAAAGACCAGACCATGTGGCATTATTCTTTTCGAATGGTATATATTTGAATATCGGCATATAGTAATGAAGTTATACTACATAAGTAGGCATATATCATCAACAGACCATTATGACGATATAGAAAATGCAATTAATTTGAATGTTTGTGTGTGCTTTGCCCTAGCGGCAGAGTTGAGTACTTTATGAGCGATTGATTGCGATTGCGCTTCTTTCCCTCCCACCTTTCTCCACAAACCCATGCCACTTACCTATGTTTACTTGCTTGCATATTGGATTCCCACATTTTTTTTTAATATATTTGGTTGATACCTTGGTATTCATTCATGTTTTTGTATGAAAGTAGAGTGCTGGTAGGTAGCGTAGCGTATTATACCAACAATTTGTGAACGAACTGGGTGAGATCTGTGCCTTCTAGAGAGTGATTGAGATAGATACGGGCATGGAATATAGCTAGAAAGATGAACTGAATTCCCCGATTCCTATTCTATATCCCTGAATGGAATGGCTGACTAGAATGATAGAGAAGACCTCTTCCCCCAAAAGATCTGTTTACAACTTATTACGTGGACTACTAATACCATTAGCTATATAAGTCAATGAAGCACCTAAGCAGGTACGAAATATAAAGGTCATACTACTAAAATATTCGTCAAGGCCAGGTGAGATGGTCACAAAACCAATTGGGCATAATGAAGTTTGGATTGGATGGAAGATTCGCCAACTCGCTGCTATTAAAATCATCATGGGGAGCTAAAGGTTTGGATATCTTAAAAGAGTTAGATAAAGTGATATCTATCCTATAAAGCTCCAGGCTGTTATAGGTAACGAGGGGCAATCCAGTGGCAGTGTACCTACCTAGGTAAGATGTTTATAGAAAAATGTTTATATCTAGGTAAATGGAAATTGAGCAGCTTCAGGGTTCTGTCTTCCCTGTTCCTATTCCCTTTATTGGTAGGTAGGTAAATTCGAAATTGGGTTTTTTATAATGTTTAGTTTTTTTTTATACAAGTGTCTGGTGATTCCATTCAAGGTTAGGGGTTATGGAAAAGTCGGTACAGTACCTTAGGGAGTAGCAATGAATCGAACTTGGAATGAGGGAGAAAAATAAATAATGCAACAAAGAGAGAATCCCATACTCATCCCACCAAATATTTTTCCTCTATTAGAAAATACCTCACTTGAATTTCTAATCATCAGTTCTTTAGGCCCTTACAATTACTTTCAACATCACTCCTATTTTGTTAATTTAAACCCTTTACCAGCGGTCCAGCACCAACCTACCGTAGATTTTACGTTTACAAGTACCTTTTTTGACTAAAGATTAAGATTATTGACAACAATTACTTCCAATTAGATCAATTAAATCCTTCATATGAAGCTTTAACAAAAAGATTATCCCTTCTTAGCTAGCTACGGGTAACTCTTTTTTTAGTCAATCCTTCCTTGAGTGTCATATCAAAGACTTTATAAAAGATCGAACTCAGAAGAGCCACTATCCCTCATTTCATTACATATAAGTTCTCCATGGGGCATATGTACAGAGTAGAAATGCGGTTGCGGAAACTTTAACACAATAACTAATAAACCTTCCAAGTTTAATGCAATTGTGGAATTAATTTTTTTAAGAAATAACAACAGTCATTCCTAAAATTATTGGTTCAAATTCACTTATTGCAAGCACCTCTCTCTCGTACCTTCTAAAATATCTTTAAATAAAAATAAAACCCATATTATTTGTTATTACTATTATTATCCTAGAAACCTAATAAAGATTTCAAAGCCCTACCTAACTATTTTTTTATTTTTTTTTTTTTTGTTATCTACATCAACCAACCGGACTCTCTTGTCCACATCAATAAAAAAAAAAAATCCACACCTCTAGAAATTTATCTACACATTCATTTTTTTCTTTTCACTTTACTTTGCAGATATCCAGATTCAACTCACAAATACAAATCGGAAAAGAAGCAAAAGAAGAAAAGGAGATAAAATAGGGGAATTGCACAATTTATAAGAAGAAGAAGATCAAGAAGCTTCATTGCTTTACCTACTTTTCTAGTTCATTCTATTGCCATTCCATTCTCATTAAGAAGAGCACAAGTCTCTCTGTGGCCTTTCTACACCCACTCAAAAACAACGGAAACTTGCGAAACCCCGCCGGCCTGCAATCGTCTCAGCCATTCGATCCTACATCCATCCTGGCTAATAATTCCCTCCATCCTGGTTTAAACTATTTTTTTTTTCTCCATTCCAACTGCGACAATCTCCATGAATTTTTGTTTCGCAGATTCCTTACCTTTGTGAACAATTTCCTCAACTTTTCTGTCTTGGCTCAAATAATTTTTTTTTATATGTGAACAAAAAAAAAAGACAAACTCAACTTTTTTTTTGTCAACTACAAATCAACAATACCTTAAATCTCCCTCGGTTTAACAATCAACAATTAAACGCAATTTCAACTTCTAAAAGTTGCTCTCGCCTGTCTCTGCAGATAGCTCGAGCTCGACCAAATTACGAAACCAATCAATATTCTGTCCAAATTACTTTGTCTCGGCCCTCATATTGTAGCTTGTCAGAGCTTCGAGGATTGAGGGCCGTTTTTACCAGTGGAAGTGGAACAAAGAAATTGAACATTCAAAATGGCTTCTTCTAAAGTAATTTATTTCTCATCCACTTCCACATACCAATAAAATTATTATTAGAAGCGTTGCTAATCATTTCATCTTTTTTTTTGTTCCACAGGAAATTCAGCATTCCTCAAGACCCCTAAACCAACACCGTCTATCTGTCTCTACAAATCTCGGTTCCCTACCACGATCAACTCATTCAAGAAACCATTCCCATTCGATATCAGGAGGTTCCCTTATATCAAACAACAGAGTGACTAGACGCAAAAGTGTATCATCGAACATTAGCAATGTCGCAGCAATGGTAGCTGCAGCGAAAGAAGCCGGCGATATATCCCCAACAATGCCGATTACAACACGCAGAGGAACAATGTCGAAGAGCGTATCAAGGTCTGGAACCACTCTGGGCAGCTTACCGTCACCACCATCGAGTTTACCAACCCATAAAATAAGGCTGAATTCTGTTGCGAAATCGGAGATAGATGAGAGTGCAATTGATGATGAAAACAACGAAGATGATGATATGGAAGACGAAGATGACGATTTTACAAAAAACCGAATGAGAAGAGCGAGCGAAGGCAGTCAACTTATGAAGGACGGCAAGAAGGCTAATGCCAATGATCTCAAGTGTGAAAAGTGTGGAAAAGGATACAAGCACAGCAGTTGCTTGTCTAAGCATTTGTTCGTGCCCACCATCCTATCCTGCTTCCCCCACATGGGCTTCATCGCGGAAGCTTTCCATTGGAGATCAATATGAGCTATTGTTAACTTTTTGTTTGCAGATGGGAACACACACCAGAATGGTCTTTGACCTCGAAATTATTGATTTCTAAGCATCAACAGGTGCAGTTGCTAGAAGCAGCTTCGGTACTTGTTACCATGAACCAAGACGCCAATACCCCACCAGATTCTGCGAAGGACTTCCAAAGCGACGACCAAGATTCTGCATCCCCAACAGGTTCTGGTTCTGATGACCATGATATCGATCTCACTAGCTCTGCGGATACCACACCTCCACCCGCAGACCTCTTCCATGGATATGGCAGTGGTTCATACAACCCAGCCAAGCGGTATAGCAACGATCGAGGATACTCGAGATCCTACCAATCTACATCCGGTCCCAACTATCTACACAGCGGTAGTGTTCCATCGGGTTTTGGCCATCGTCGCCAACAAAGTCGCGAACGTCGACCGCCATCCTCTGGGTTGAATGGCAACCTGGAAGATGAAGGATTGAGCACAGCAATCGAACTACTTTCGTGCAGTTTTGGAAGTACGGGCACACCACGAAGTGGACTGCTGATCCCAGAAGACGCTCCTCCCGTGCCGGATATTCCGGCTCAATACCTGGACGATTTCTCGGTGTCACCTTTCACCCATAGTCTTCACCCGCGCCAGACGGAAAGTTATACCCGCCATCAAATTCACATCGATGAAGATGTCAAGATGGAAGAAAGTGAAGATAGTATGGCAGATGATGAAGACTATGACCGGCGCTCCAGAGGTCGATCTGATGAAGACGATGACGGTGTCTTTGGCCGCATGGAGGAATGAATATTGAACAAAACCACCTATTCCCAATTGGTGGGTATCTGCCAATTGGTCATGATAATTTCCTTTTTTTTCTGTAGCATCGATATGTACATGCAGCGAGCAGTGTCTCCGCAACCGATTCTCAGCACCAATGAGTGGATGGGATGGGAAGTCCACGAGGTTAAAGTGAGGATCGTTCTCGAGCGTCGAGCAAACGCCATGAAAAAAATCATTTTGAGAGGGAGAGGGTATGTCAAATAGGACAAGAGTATATCAATTCATCAATGAACAATACATGCCTGATCTCCAATTGACTTTAATGATATGGCGTACAATAATGGTGAACTGGTAGAAGGTAGATTCGCAGAAGATGCGCCAACGACTGAGAGCTCCTAGTACTTCATCTAGAGTTTTTTTTTTCGATATCGAATGTTCGCCATGATGTATATTGAAGGTTCACGGGGTTACAAAGAGCACTTGCTCTTGTTCCACGTCGAAAACTGAAGTTGAAGTTGTATGGATAGATCCAAAAGTATGTACCTGCAACAAGGCGCAACGATGTAACACATAATAGAGTAGGTAAATAGAAGATAGGTAATAAAAGTATGAAACGCGCATTATTTTGATCAAAGAACGAAAGCACATTTAAATATAAACAAACAAAAATCTCTTCATTGGTGAAGCTAATAAATAGAAAAATATTTTGCATCTGAAGTGGATACTATCGTGAAAAATTCTTCCTCATTGCAGCAAAAAGAAAAAAAAAGCGGGTGAACTAGGGTCAGGCCTCTCTTTTGGTCTCGACGTCACCGATGAAGCTTTCCTACGCTTGAGCTCACAACAGCAAAATTCGTGTACTTGACCTTTACTTTACTTCATCTCACTTTAATTCCAAAATAAATACGAATAACGATAGGCTACACGACCTACACGAAAAAAAGTAACACGCACGCGTGTTGAGACTTCTTCACTCGATTTTCTAATCGCATTCTCTTATCGTCAACAACAATGTCACCACCTAGAAAAGTGCGAGAACGGGCAGAAGCTCTAAAAGAGATATTGACAAACGGAGACATAGATAGGGATTTGGGATTGGTTAAGACAGAGTCGGTGCCGGCGAAGATGAGAGTCTCGAAGGTTCCTGCTATTTTGAGGTTCCCGTTGGTCGTGATTTTGAGCTTGAGCGCGTCGTCTCTCGCGTACAGTTTAAGTGCGCAGTGGATGCCGACAGGCAGAGAAGAGCTGGCTAGTATTTCGAGGAGACTGGAGGGTTGGGATGAGTTGAGTGCTTTGGTGGGATGGAGGACGTGAGTACACTATTTTTCTCTTTCCTTTTTCTTTCTGGATGCGGAAGAGGCAGCGGAGGAAAAATATTATGGAGGGGGATACGGTACTATTGTGGGAACTGTTATGCTGACCGGTAATGTTTTCTTTTCACAGAATTGAGCTTGCTTTAGGCTGGTTTGGAGACTATGATGGATACGATCTTGCATCTTTGAGTTTACTTACTCATGGGCCTCCGGTTAGTTATTTACCACTGCCTAGGTGTGTGCGATACAGTATCCAGATACTAACATTGTGCGCGCATAGCTATATCTTCTAAAGACATTCTACAATATCAGCGCGACAACGGTACTCTCTTCCCTTCTCATCGATACTCTTACGACGTATATACCGTTTCGACTTCTTCGACCCCTCTCGCCCGTGCACGCAGCAGCTCCATCCATACCCAATCGCAATATCATTACTGATCCTCAGGTCCAAATATTCACAACACTCCTCTCAGCAAGTATCTACAGCCTCACGCTCTACAGCGCGTATCTATCGTACCTCCCCCTCTATCTCGTTACATACTTTAACGACATCCCCTCTATCGCAGCCGCCCATACCGCAACGCCTGTTACTCTCTTTCCCATCACATTCTTTCTTGGTCTTGCAACTCGTTCCTTCATCTTCACCCCAGCCACTTCCACCAATCCAGAAGATTCGAGATCCCCGCCTTTTGATCCGGAGACTGCGACATTGGGGCAAACTATCTGGTGGAATGTTTGGGGTTGGAGCAAGAAAACCAAGATTGTGATTAAGAGGACTGCAACATTGATGTTGGTTACGGGTGTGAACACTTTCGTGCAGACGTTTGTTACGGTTGAGGGAGTAGAAGCTATTGGGGCTGTGGCATATTCTGGGGTTTGGGTTGTCGCGGCAGGAATCTGTGGCGGCGCTTTAGGGTTTGTAGGTGCGGTTTAAGAGGTTCGTTACTGGCCGGTTGAGGAAGGGAAGTGTAGTGAAGGTCGAAGAAGAGAATGACCGAGTGTAAATCGGTAAGATTTTGATAGGTGCAGGGTTTCTTCCATGCGAGCGATTTTTGTGGAGTACACGGGATCGTTGGGCATTTTTTGTTATTGCGCTACAGTACCAACATGAGGGGAATCTACATTTGAACAGGCAGGAGGGTTCAGAGAGGGAAATACCATATTAATGACCAACAAACAGTAGTCCGGAGGTAGTGAGAGAGAAAGTGATATGTTGATGTCAAGAGTTGTCATCTTCAGAGGGACATAAGGTTGATTTAGTGGTGTACGACATATCAGGATTTTTTTCTAAAAATAAAATCATATATTGGTATCACGGAAAAATGTCCCACTGCATCACAAATGTAATGCATGGAGGTGGCAATAGAGGAACATCACTCATGGGTTTCTTTCTTCATTCATTTCACTTGATATTTGAAGCTGTCAAGATCTTGAGTCACCAAGAAACATATTATATATCTTTTTAAAGTTTACTTTACAAAATAGGTATTATACTTATACATACTCGGGGATTTTATGAAGGCTTGGGTTATATTGGTTTAGTTGATTGAGATTGTGGAAGTAATAAAGAGGTACTTGCTTACTTCCAAGGTTGGTTGGTTATCGTGTGACCTATTTTGGGCTTTTTACGGTAAATTAGACTGGGGGAAAAAAGGGAAGTGAGGTGAAATAGAAGTGAAATGAAAGTGGAAGTGAAAGGTGAAATTAGAAGGTACAAACTGTTATTATATTCATTTATGCCAACCATATCAGTCTTGTCTACTATAGGTAGGTTTGGTTAATAAACAAAAATAAATAAATAAATAAACAATAATAACAATATACAATTAAAATAAAAACTTATAGCAATTCAATATCAATCAATATTATAATCACAAAAGAAAGATATAACTCAAAGAATTATAAACAAAACAAAGAGTTTCTTGAGAGGATTCATATTCACCTTCCTAATTCCGTCATCATCGTCAACAACTGTAATTCAACTTTACCCAAACACATCACATTTCAGCTCAAGAGTTTTGACAACCCTTTTCTTCTATTACAATAGTCAAGGTTCTCCTATTTCAACAATACAATTCATACAGATCGGCTTTCAAAAAAAATCCCATAATTACAACTTACCTTAACCATACTCTACTACTTTCGAATGATTTTACATATTTTATAATAATATGTAACACCACCAACCAAAGGATACCTTTTCCTTTTTTTTTCCCCTCTTTGTCTTTTATTGACAAAATTGATACCTATATCAAACCTGTCGTCGTTTGAGTTTTTGAGGCTCCGAGGCTCCATATTCCTTACTCAAGGGTAAACTGCCTTATTAAATTTTCTATACGCCCTTCCCGCCGAACTATCAAAACAATACTGTACCCAGCCAGCATTTGGAACCTTGCAAAAACTTTGGAAAAGAAAACATATCCAAAATAAGGATTTGTAATGGCTTCAGATGCCTCAAGAAGGTGAGCATTTTATTCTCTTTCTCCCTTGTTTCTTTTTATATTCTGGTACTATTTTTTTTGGGATAATTATTTGCCCCTCTTGTACATATTCATTCGTACACCCACCCTCTTTTTTCCCTGGATTTGGATATCTGTATCTGTATCTTTGTCTGCACTGCATATGGATAGCTGGATTTGGAAAATGAAGATACAAATACTGTACATATTCACTTTTAGTGCTTCCCCCTCTCTTCTCCTTTCCTCCACAATATGCACGTGCATTTTATGCTGCTGTTCCCGCTGCTAAAATGATACTATTGTTGGAGTAAGGTACGTTAGTCTTGGAGAGAGGGGCGCGTCTTGGTGTGGATGTGTGGGATGTTTGGAATTTGAAAGTTTGGAGGCAAATCATCGGAAAATATCACCAAAAAAATATTAACATCCAATCCAATTCAACTCCAATCCGATCCAATCGAAAGAAGAAGAAGAAGAAGAAGAAGAAGAAGGGGGAAAGAAAAAAAAACTCTGGCCTTAGAATTTACCTTGAGCCTTTTGCGCCCCCAATGATTCTTCTTCTTCTTCTCCTTCT
>JWJA01004803.1:0-18444 GCA_000812885.1 Lanzia echinophila
TGACCAAGACCATAGATGAGATCTCCTCAGGTGTGAATTGCTTTTGCTCTCCCTTGAACTCAACCTCAATGACTGGCTTTCCAGCACGGTCAATGACCTTGAATGGGAAATGCTTCATGTCGGCTTGGACTTCAGCATCTGCGAACTTGCGACCGATTAAACGCTTAGCATCGAAGACGGTGTTGTATGGGTTCATAGCGACTTGGTTCTTGGCGGCATCTCCAATCAAACGCTCAGTATCGGTGAAAGCAACGAACGAAGGAGTGGTTCGGTTTCCTTGGTCATTGGCAATAATTTCGATTCTGTCATCTCTGAAGATACCTACACAAGAGTAGGTGGTACCCAAATCGATACCGATACTTGACATAGAAGTTAGCATATTTTCGTCGACAAAGACGTAAGGCTGGCGGGGTCAAAATGGTGGGGGAATTGGATTGTAACTTACGCTGGTGCCATATTGTATTAATTTGTAATTGTAATAAGAAAAGGGTATTGAAAGATAATGTTGCTTCTTTGATGTTATTCGAAGTCTTAATTGTTTTAAAAGAAGAGGAGATGGTTTGGTTTTTTTTGAAATATGTAGAATTGGGAAAAAAGATTTGGGTTGGTGGGAGGACTTTTAAAGGGAAATTTACGATTCTAGGAGTTTCGATTCTGGAAGCTTCTTTCCAAAAAAAAAAAAAAAAAAAAACCGGTAGAAATGCTAGAATTTAGAAGGCGGTAGATAATACTAGAATTCTCTACAACATTCAATTAGGTACCAAAAGTCTTTACCTAGTACTTATCAATATTCACTTATTTTTTTTCTTGTCATTTATCTAGATTGTTGAATTATGACTCTTAATATTTCTATATTATTGAAATTTATTTCTATATATTATTATATTTTACTGTTTTTGGAAGAGTTCAATACGATTTATCTTGAAATTTTGAAGAATTTTTATTCTGCCACTTCACTTCATCATTTTGCCTTAGCCTGACTCTCTTGCCCCTCCTCAATTCTCCCCCAAAAAAAAACCTCCGGAAACTTCTACAACTTACTATCTATCTTTTTTTTCCCCCACCCACCAATGACGTCGCCTATAGTAACAACCAAAATTACTAAATCTATCTTTCCCCCACTTTAAAATATATTCTGAAAATATTATTAGTTGTCAAATAATCATTCATTATTACCCGTGGACTCTACTACTAGTAGTATTTAGGAGTTGCTAGGTGTAGACCTAGTACTTCTGATACCCCACTAATAAAAAATAAAAAATCTAGCTTTAGAAAGTTGCCTCAAATCTTTGAAAATTCGCAAGCAAATAATCCCCCCCCCCCCACCAAAAGTATCACGTCACAGGAAATGACAATTTTATGCGGCCAATTATTCCAATTTTGATCTACAGGCAACTTCTAGGTAGTATAGATTAACTTAACTGGTTTCGGTTTTCCATCAGGCAATTTGCTTGAAAACTTTCCTTTCCTTTCCTTTATCCACAACCGTGTTAGGTAGGCAGGACTCGTCTGCTAGCAACTTGAGATGAACGTCATGTGATTATTGAACATGTGATCCTTCAACTTGATGACCATCGTTCAGTGTGTTGGCATTTTCTTTCGGAAAGATATCATATCCTATCAATATTTTGTGACTGAATAAAATGAGCACGGAAAATATAGAAGTTAAGCTTTGTTGTGCGGTTGGTTGAAAAGAGAAAACCCATAGTCCTTCCACAACCAGGCGTACAGATAACGATTTGCTCCCAGATCGCCTCTCTCTGTCCAAAATATGATGAATATAACTCCGTTGTTCTTCCTTCAGCCCGAAGGTGCCCAAAGACGAGATTTTTAACCCCAGATCTGGCCTCCTCCTTCTTGACCTCATACAAGGTTTGATGAATACTCGGCGGCAACGTCCCCCAATATGTTTGTATACGCGCCATGAGGAAGTTATGTTGGTGCAAGCAACCTTGCTATTTGAGTCTTATTTAACTCAAGCTTAGAATAGTACATTCAGTCTATCTTCAAACCCTCCTGCCGCCCAAATAAAAGTCTATCACCAAATGACTCAGTATCTTTCGGGCGTCAGTTGTCTACTGAGTACAGCCCACGAGAAAAGAATAACTTAAATCGATGATTGAAGAAAACTTCAAGTCAAAATACACGATAACTGCATGTGCCTATGATGAGTCCGTCTTCCTGCCACTGAAATTCATTCTAGATTGGTTAGTTTAACCACTCGATTCACCGACTTGACATTAAGCCTTTGCTGAGTGGTTTCAACATAAAATCAGGCACTTCTATAGTACGATATTTTGATTAATGAGTTGACCTTCGAGAAATACATAGCCTAATGACTATGAGGCTGAAGACGGTAGGATGTTAGGAACCTTTTCTTACTCAAATTATATGTAAGAACGCAATATTCCTGCCTATTCCTGCCTGCCTGATCCTTCCCCAAAAGAACTTCGTGGCACAGATGTTGCAGAAGCAATGCCGCAATATATTGTAATATGGGTATGTTCCACGGTATTTTTGTACCTGCATCAAGATCTTCTTTCGGGACCATGCTAAGCTTTGGCATATATCTGTTTGAAGATTTTTAATGGTTGAATATCGCGGGGTAAAAGTTTGGGGATCACATGTAGAATGATTTGGAAACATTCCTTTCCCCCAATCGATCATTATGGCTATGCTTGGGTGTTTTCCCCTAGATTTGCCTTACCTCTACCCTAGACATCTACAAATCTAGGCGTTTGCCTTGGGGGGAAGAAATTGATTTTGTGGGCGCAGCGAAAACATTGCTGCGCCTGTGCCAAGCCTCTCTAAGTTGCTTAACCAATTATATTTTCTCATATGATGACTAACGAGCTAATATGTACCACCAGGTGTACCCTCATTCCGAACATCAACTCACTTTTTGACATATCAACCAGACATTTTATACTTTACTTTGTTAGACAAAGATAAAGTCATTAAATTGACTGCGGTTACAATCTCATCTATTTGAGTATGGTTATATTAGAAGTTACATTATATATCAACAGCCGATCCCCTGCGCCTTTATGGGCAGACTCAAAGTCTTAATTCTTGAGATTATTAGCAAATGTTGAAACAAACACTTCAAATCATAAGACTCTGAAGGCGAAGTTTTGAAATATAAGTATTCATAGTTGAGTTCTTGGGTGAATCATTTTCATAATTCTTTCACAAAACAGTCAAGTTACAACAGTCAATAAGTTACACCAACCAAATAACCTTGTCTATAAAGTCTTCTCAGCTGAACAAGTATCTTCTTCTACAATCTTACCTTAAATTTTACAACACCCCACCTTCCTATTTTGATCCAGAGCTCTACCTACACATACATCGAGCCTCATCATGCCAAATAATTTGAACCCTTCCCACAGTGGCAACAATCTAAGCCGAAAACCCTCAAAATTGAACTCCCTTTTCAGCAAGCTAGGTCGTTCGAATTCAAAGACCAACCGGTTCTCTGCCCCAACTAGTACCACTACAAGGGCTATGAACGAAAACTATTCAAGCGATCCTCCTCCAGCTTATTCTTCTCAAACATATACCCCAACGGCCGACGCCACAACCTCGAAGACTACATCTGGATTTGACGCCCCAGCGCTATATCCCACGACTCCAAACTATGTGGCAAATAACACACAAATTGACCGTGATGGTGATCCTTATGCTCTCTTAGCTACCTTTGATACAATACTTTTGATCGATGATTCGTCCAGTATGAGATGGGGACAAGGACGGGGTCCAACATGTTGGGAGCAAACTCTACAGGCGCTTCAACGTATCGCCCCGACAGTCACTGAATATGATACTGACGGCATCGACATCTACTTCATGAATGCCAAAAATGACTACGATAAAGGCAACGTATCAGAGGGCATTGCACCCGGTGGTTGGCGTGGTATCACCAGTGGGGAGAGGGTCGTCGAGATATTCAAATCCTTCAGCCCCAACGGCGTGACACCTACCGGTCGCCGCATCAGCCAAATCCTCGGTCCCTATCTTGCCAAGATGGAACGAGAACTAGCCCAATACGAAGAAGTCAAACCAGTGAATCTCATCGTCATTACCGATGGCGCAGCTACCGATGAGCCTGAGCAAGAAATCGTCCGCATCGCCCGGAGACTCGATAAGGCCGATGCGCCAGTCAATCAAGTTGGCATACAATTTTTCCAAGTAGGAAACGACCCGATTGCGTCCGCCGCGTTGAAATCGCTGGATGATGACTTGGCCAAGAATGGAGTTAGAGATATGGTTGATACTGTCACATGGGCTGGACGCGATACCACAAGACAGATGTTGTCGGCAGATACTATTTTGAAGACTGTGTTGGGTGCGGTTGTCAGGAGACTTGATGCAAAGAGGGCAAGTGGTGATAGTGGCAGACATTAGATTAGCTACCCTCCTCTCCTCTCTTCTCCTTCTCTTTACATTTCTCTCGCCAGTCCTCGTCATGATGGATGATACTGGTGTTTACTTTATTCGCTTTTGCACATACTTCCCTTTGGAAGATAATGGTTTTCAAAGTCGGCGCATTGGGGCAGGCTCGGTTTCAAATGGAACCCGGGCGTTTAGAGTGGATGGAAACTGGGCTTTGTTAAGATTCTTCATGATACCTTGTAGATGAAAATCGGGAGAATAAGAGACTTTTAGGCAATACTCTATCATAATTCGCTCTACTTTATATTCTTTTCTTATTTTCTATCTAATGTCCCTTCATTATGAGTGCAGTGAGTGCGTGCTATGTGCTTTTTTGTTTTGGATGCTAATGATGGGAGTTGCTCTCTCTCGTGTGACCAGAAGATCATGTGAGAATGATACTCAGTAGGAACTGCTGCTCCTACTTGTCTCGAAGACTGCAGGTAACTTAAGTTGAAAAATTGCCCAACTCCCAGGATCTAGATGCTTTCTCTCCTACCATATTCACAATTACAATTGCAATTACATACACATCTGCTATATAGCGAAATCAAATCAATCAACACGCCATCTATTCACTATCGTAGCACCCCGCCCTCTGCTACTAAAAATCACATCCAGCTATCGCATGCATGCATACAAATTCCCCAAGGGGGCGGGGCGGCAAAGAAAGTCCCCATCTACCACGATCCAAGAGCACAGCCTCGGATCCCGTAACTTCCATAAGGAAGTAATTGTTCATCTCCACCTCGTTTCCTCTCATTCTCTTGTAGCTAGCAGAAAAATGAAGCGAAGCCAAGGGACTTTAACTTAGATCTGCGAATCTGCCAAGTGCATAGCCACTTTAAGTTTTGGTAAAGGATTTTTTGCATCTAATTATCTCCTTTTCGGTACAGTACAGTGCCCGATATTTTCTTTCGGATGGGATAGGATGGGATATGATATGATAGGATGCACAACCAATGACTTTCCTTCCTTCCAAATCTTCAACTTCTGCACTTGGTAGATTAGGATCAGTTCTTTTAATCTATCATGTGCTTCCATTGCATACTTGCATATTGTATATACGTCTTGATACTTACTTCTTTGTGTGTGTGTGGTAGATATATGTATAGATGTATACGTATTTATAGTCTGCTTCCTACATACGGCAGAACAGAACGGCTCTTTTGCGCTGCATTAAAAAGTGAGTTTGAGAATCTTTCTGTGTTGTATTTGTATTGGGAAGTGTATATTTGTGACTTCTTTGGATGTATGTATGGGGGTTGTTTGTGAGGGGATGCGAGAGGGTGGTGGGTTGGGTTGCTGTGAGGGGAGAGGGGAGGGGAGGATGTTCTTGATGGTAATACATATGCTCAGGGTAAGGTTATGTCTCGTCGGTGATGATGAAAGTAGGCAAAGGAAGGATTGTGATGGGGTAAATAGACGAACGGCGTTTGGTTCTTAGGATTATTGCTACTGTTATCATCGAGGGAAAAGGCACAAAAAATAGTAGGTGATGCTTGTGATGTTCAGCTGGATTCAGTTGAGTTGGTCGACAGGCCCATCCGAGTATCTCTTTTGGTATGAGGTTTTGCCAATGCAAAGGCGATGAAACCAACATCAAGACTATATGTGCAACAAACATCAATTACATATATTTTCCATCCAATTTCAACCTTGCTAAACTGACAATACAGCTAGCTGTGTCATCCATGATTTATAAGGACCACTAATCCCCCGATCTGGTAAGGAGAATTCTTTTCATTGCCCCCTTCGCTGAGTAAGTAACACTAGTCTTACGGAAGAGGATTCCAAGCAGTGAACAATAAGAGTCCTCGTAGCATTCATGGTCGATTCCAAACGTAACTTGGTGAATCTAGGATAGATTTCATACTCGATTTGGCCGCTACCTTCACATAACACAATTTGATCTGATAACGGATCTAACCTAAGTGACGCCACTGTGTTTGTGGGTTGAGTGATTGCATGCTTATCTGATTGTTTGTATATCGGTATTTGTTTTGAGTGCATGTAAATCGGTGGTTGGGTGCAATGCAGGTAGATAAGTGGTTCTGTTGCATATATTGCTTCCTCGGAGTTAAGGCATATTAGGGCCTGAAAGGCTAGGGCTAGAGAGGTGCATAGACGAGCAGAACACATATGGAGGCATACTGAAGCTTTGGAATCATTAGAATTAGAAGAATACAAGAATATCAGACCTATTTCAACAGGTTCGGGTAGAGGATATTTCCCAGGTGAGTGAATGAGTGTATTCTCTCCCCTTGATAAGAATTGATATCTATGCAACGCTTGACTTGAGTGGAATGGATCTCGTTGAGAGATATCAGCTTTCAGATGTGGTTCTTCTCAAAGATATATGAGACTCGGCGTCGTACCCGCCTCCCAATTCCATCAGCCTGTATAGAAACATCGTTGTTCGAGCCATCATCACCATCATCCGGGACGGGTCTTGACTTCAGTTTCGCATATGATATAAACGATATCGCATTCACATAAGAGAAAGAACGAACTTAATTGTGCGTACTAGCCGCACAATACAGTAGTAGCAATGGGATAAACTACCTCGCTCCGAAGAACCAATCCTGAAGAGCCCAGATCTCTCACTGATACATACATACATGCATCAAGATCCCTCTTCTCTCTCCTCTCAGCCAGCCCAACTCTCGCACCATCATCCAATCGCAATCGCATTCGCATACGAGGATCATCAGTGCCTGCTAACCTAACCGATAATGGTCTTTAATTACTTTCTTCTGAAGCTCACCCAATGAATAGCAAACATAATACACATCATCAGCAGCACTTCGCTTTCGCTTTCGCATTCGAAAAATGCAGACGTGCAACAAATATAAGAAAGTAAAGTAAAAGTAAAATGATGTTCAGTATATGGATAGCGGGACGGTACCTACCTAGTGGAGTATCCGGCGACCTCGGTGACCTCGCATCGTGAAAACAAAACGGGCTGGGTTTTTTGAAGCCTATGCTTATCAATTATGTTTGTAATTCGGTATATCATCTGGGTATAGAACTACATAAAAAGAAGCCTAGTAAATCATATCGTATCTATAATTCATGGCCCTATAGCGAGTCCTACACGCCAAAATCCCACATCCCATAATTCTCTCGTTCACCTTGGGACGCACAACTTAACGAAAGATAAACAACCACCACCTAGCTCTCTCCATCTTAAGTTCTTAGCCTTTGTTCCCTATCTAATTTTAATCGACGAATTTTTATTTGCTTTTAGAAAGCTCGAGGAGTAGACGTTTTCACTCATTATACATATAGTACTGTATTTGGCTCACCGGATGTATGCTTGTGCGGACCATTAACTCGGTTCATCAACGAATCCAGACCCCATCCCTCGGTAAAAAGGATTTACACACACGGCTTAACTCCCGCGCCACAGTATGATCCATCCCACTCTTTCTGTTATGAAATGCATTCATACCATACCACGACGAACGCAAAACCTAACTAACCGACCTCTTGGAACTCTACACTCGTTTACAAACACATGTCTCTAACCGCATTTGACGGGTACGGGTCATAGACGCCACACTACAACCCGTCTATAAAGTGGATTCATCGTATAGTGATGGGAACCACCTACAAATTCGCCTGCCTATCAAGCCGCGAATATCGTATCATGAACGACTCAGATGGTATAGTGTAGTTTCTAACGGTAGGAATATTTTTGTTGCACATCTCAGATCGCCGAGATGAAAGCGATTTTGTGGTTAGTCTAGAGGGAGGATCGGTGATGGGGGGCTATATGAAGATTGATTGTGGTGGTTTGTTTGGGTTTAGGTTTGGGTTCTTACTGTACTTGGATTACTGTAGTGAGATGCTGATCTCTCGTGCAGGGGGGTGGGGTCTACTGCTGACTTTTGGATTATTTACTATTTCGTATTTGGGAGAGTGTATATATTTTGTTTTGTTGCATGTCTGAGGTCGCCGAGCGAAAGCGAAAGTGAAGGCGAATCTGAAGCTAAAGGATCGAAGTGGATGTGGACAAGGGGAGGGTACGTACTGGGGGGACTTGAACCATGCTAACCATTTGAAAGTGGTACTTTGTATGATGATAGCTTACCTACCCGCTATTAGCCTTTAACAGTTTGAAGATGTACTCTAGAGGCCAGATTTCCTTTTGTTGCGCACCCAAACTCTAGAAGCGAAAGCGAATTGGAAAGTGGAGAGGCTCAGAGGTAGATACTCGACCCTTGAATGCTAAGTGGTCAGTCGGCGTGGTAGCTTCGCATATTAGTTGTCTAGCTCCTGCGAAGTTTCAATTTGTTACATGTCTATGATTTAAGATGCGAATGCAAAGATGGTGAACTTAATCGTGATGGATGGGGAGATACCTAGTGGGTATGAATCCTTGCGGAAATTTAGAGCAAAGTCAAATATGTATAGCCCACATCTAACTCAAAGGTCTCTCTTCAAACATAGCATTAAATCACATCAAGCACACCAGAACGTTTTATTTTTGTGATTGTTTTCTCATTTTCTACTACCTAAAATATCATGGGCACCTCCCATCAGAATCAAAAAGCTCAAATTGGAAAAACTTTTGTGTGTGTATCGTCGCACTTCCCATCAATTCAAGAAATCAAATTTATCCGTCTATCTTCCCTTCCTGCGCGTGAAAAGAACAGCCATTGAGAAAACTCGAATCAAATTGAAGCATACCATTCGTACTTTTGTTTAAGAATCGATATTTCCCAGGATTGACAATCGATGAATGCTCGCCTAGAGAATGTCGTTTCTTATCCCATAGCGAATGAATGTGCTGATGAGAAGGAAAATAGCCTGAAAATGTCTGTCTGTCGCCCCTGCCCATTCTATCCGTGTGTTTTTTTGTTGCTATCGCCAAATAACCATGCGATTAGTCAGTCGGTCTATCTTGAATTGGGTATCAATGGATGCGGACCCGGAACATGGATGGTTGATGGCTCTGGAAAGCCGTAAAGATGTTTGCCATGGTGAAAAAAGAGAACGGAAATGCAGAAGAAAAGTCGGCCATGGTAGAGGCGAAACTTGACACTCAAGCAGTTGACAGGTAAGAGATGGATGGCTTGCATATGAGCACCCAAATGGACAAGCCAATACGCTGTAACGGAGTTCTGGTGATTAAAAATATTTGACGCCGTTGAAAATATTAGACCAATGAACGAAACCCAGAAGGAAAATGTCGATATCCCAGAAAATACATTAGGGGATGAATGGCGGATCCAATTTGAAGTAGAGACGACTTATTGAATCAAATGTTCTAGTGAACACGTCATGAGAAGTGAGAAGTAATTGCGGAAAATCAAGGCAAGGCCGAGTGTCGTTTCCACAAGAGTCGTGCAGTTCCTTGTGGAGAAGAATTGACAAGGTGATCCGAGTTCAGAAGAAAGAACAAGCCAGTGATTAGTGAAGTATCGTACGCCGCCAGTCCCTTAGCTCAAGATCAATCGATATTGACAGCGAGGCACTATTTTCAGACCAAAACATAGATGCTCCAGATTGATGAGGAATGAGCTGTAACTTTTGAAACGTCCTAAGTCATGAGAAGGACATTTGCTTTGTGCAAATTCTTCGCAATGATGGTCAGAGAAGTGTCATCACGCATCGTGATCGATGGAGTCATGACGAGCTTAAGACGCTTTTGCTTGGTCTGCAGTTGGAAGGGATTATCTTTCGGATGATCCTTAGCAATCATGGTTCCAGCTACAAACTTAGCCCCAAGCAGATCGGGAAAGATAATCTGGAAGCTTAAACGAGCAGACCACATCTTTGCACCGAGATCGAAACAGTTAATAACCAAGACACCAAGGTCTGCACCAGCTTTGGAGCGAGAACAATTTTTGTTCAGAAGTGGTCCCAGCATATCTCGGAGACACTTAGTATGGTGCATCAATCCGGAGTTTCGAAATTCCATGTAGTCGGGAGACCCAATCACTCTCTCGACAAGCCGAGATTGTTCTTCGATAAGTTCCTGGCGGGCTTCAACGGATGGAACTGTAAAATATATGTTAGCACTCGAGCAGTAATTGGAACTAGAGTATATTACTTACCAGGCTTGGAGTCAAGGCTGGCCTTGATTGCTTTCAACTTGTTATGGACACTATTATTGAATTGCAAGAAATTCTTAGGATGCATAATCTCATCAAAGCAGTAGGTCATGGCCATTCTCATAACAAACCAGAATCGTGTCTGCTCGTTGCTTAGCAATGCTGTAACATGGCTATGAGCACTCTGTTGATCAGGGTATGTCAAACTCATCATGTAATTCCAGAGGCCTTGGTTGGTACTGGCAATGGATCGATCTTGATATGGATTGACGATATTGGCATATTCTCTGCACCATCCTTCAATAGTTGCGAAGATCTTGGTGAACTCATCTGTGTATTCCGCACCCAAATCGTGAGTGGGCTGGGTAGCCCTAACGAAGGGCACCATGGCCATTGGGTCTGCTGCTGGCCCACGCTGCTCGTGATCGACTATGGAAGGGGTTCTAGGGGCAGTGGCGCCGGTCACCAATCGATTTGGTCTTCCTGTGTTGAATACAGGTTGAATCGGAGCTCCCATAGCTCCATGGTTCTCCAAACGCTTGAACCATTCCGCCCTATCCGTCTCCTGTGCATGTTCCATGGCAGCCAACGAGCTCTTCGAGAGTCGAGTAAGCGATGTTGGAGGAAGACTGAGGCGATTACGAGCATTGGTGCTGTTTGCAGCCTTTACACTCCGAGCGCTAACAAGCTCATTGCTGTGACCACCTGGTAGTAGTGTGGATTGGTACGTGTCAAGTGCCTTCTGGTGTGAGCTCGTAGGATGCGATGCCAACCACAAAAGGCGCTTTCCATTCAGTTGGTTTTCTTTGATTTCCAACTCCTCTCTCTGTGCTGCTATAATTGACTGCAACTCTTCAACCCTGGGAGTTTGTCCATCATGTGCCTTTGCAAGCTGTTTCTCGAGGTAATATATTCGACTTCGGAGGTTATGTCCAGGAACCAAATTTTCTCTTTCCTTAAATTCAGCCACTACACTCTCAAGCTCCTTATTGAGATTTTCCCTAACGTTAAATGGAATTTGCGTAGTTTGTGCAATTGTAGAGATGATCTCTGCAATCCTTAATTCAAACCACGATACAAATTCGGCCTTTGACATCTGCTCCAAAGGAGCGCCATCACGTGTGCTTCGAGAAGTATTGCTCGAATGGCTCTCCTTGCCTTTGTGTTTCTGCTGCTGACTTGGTATAAACTGAGGAGCCGCCGGATCCATTGATTCCGACCGCACCAAAGATCCCCGTAGATCGGGGTCCCCTTGTCGACGAGCAGGTTTAGCTCGATTGGATGAAAAAGACATGCTTGTCGACGTCGATGTGGAGAAGAGAAGCGTGGAGAATATAATGTGGGGTTTTGCTGTATAGACCGGAGCTTCAAGTCGCAAGATCTCTAGATCTTGAAAGAGGTTGTAAATGTAGTGTTGAAGAAAAGGAAAATTTGTTGTTGCAAAGTTGTAGAAAGAAGAAGATAGAATAATCTGCAGTGGATTTTAGGCCGTTGTTGAAAAGCACTAGCGGAGAAAATTTTCTGGAGGGAAAAAGATAGAAGATAAAGTTAAAGGTGAAATAAAATCAGATAATAATTGGGGATTATTTTTATGGGAGGCAGTGAGTTGAATATGTGCCCGAGGACCCCGGGTATGGTAATAGATAGTGAATTTGTTCAATTAGAATTGAAATGGCTCAGCCAGAAAAAGGAAATGGCAGGGAGATCAGATAATCTTTGGAGAATTTCAGAACAATATGGTAGCCATTCTAAAAGCTACAGTGCAAGATATGGTGTTCTTGCACAGTTGAAAAACTCTTCCTAAGAGAATGCAATATCGTATCTTCTTACCTTCTTACCTTTCATTCTCATGAATAAGATAATATAAAGAGCTCACAGTGAAGGCAAAACTGAATATATGTAAATACCTATATATTCACATGTTGGAGCCGAGTGCCAAGTGGTGGGTGATCGAAGCAGATATCAAATATTGAGTGTTTGTGAAAACCGGATGAGAGTATAGATGTTTCAGACAGTAAAGAAATTTAAATTTAAATACCCGTACAATCCTCGTCGCCAATTACTTAAAGAAGGCTGTTCAACAAAATTTAATTTAATTAAGCTTAAATCCAAGTTTTTTGTTCCGGCCCTTCTTGTGATCCAATTTCTTACTTTGGATTTATAATAAACAGTAAAAGAAGGAAGTTACTAGTATTTAACTTTCATTCCCATCCAAAAGAACTTTTAGCATAAAGGACAATAAAAGTAGGTGGTAAACAACCAACAAGATACTACTAGGTATTTCCAAGACTTCCCAGATTCTTTTTGCTTTCCTTTCCATGAACCTTCAACTGTCAACTTGTCTACCAGATTGACCATTTCAAACCTGACAGTAAAGACGAAAACGATCTTTGCCAACTGTTAAAAGAGCACTAAAATCTTTACAGTATCCTAATCTCTAATATCTCACCACTTATGAGCCCATCTGATCTCCGGCATCGGGAACCTAGAATACTGAGCCGGCGACCTCGGAATATACCGAGAGTGCTGTCAGTTTTGTTGATATATATTGCTCAACATCTTGCCTGCAATTCACTGTAGTAACATTCACTACCCATTAGGTCGGTCGCCGAGCTGACTAGGCAGTGGTGGGTGAAGATACACATAAAGGAAAAATAACTTCTTACATCTCTAAGGTCCACCTGAAGTATGATGTCCCTTCCAGCTATTGTTCTGCTCCCAGATTTATTCAAGGTCATGAAAGTAGCTGTATCATTCTAGATGCAGTGAATGTTAGAATATCCATATTAAAATGAATACTATGGCATAGTTAGTATATATGGTCATCACATTGAGAAGTTATATCACTCAAGCCACAAAGCTTTTATGAGTAGCTAATCAAAAGCCTGATTTCTGAAACGCACATCAATATATTCAACTCACTCAAATTGTTTTATTGGTACGAAACATCACATTTTAATTGGGAATTAACTAACATGCAACGCCACCAGGTAAAGTGCTATGCCAAAAATGAAAAGGAAAATGGTTGTGTATACAGTAAAGGTCCCTATGTGCAATCAGTGAAAATATTGGACAGGGGTTATTGCTTGAAAAAAAGCTCCTGCACAAAGAAATCAGCGATGTTCTCAAACGTTCGTTTGCTGCTTCCAAATTCCAAGGAAATTCGAGTCGGGAGTATCTTCAATAAAGGGATGCTGGTGCGGAATGTCGGTAAAGTTGGTGCTGGTATCGAGACGAATGCCGAAAAAATGATATTATGCGTAATGCATAAATATGCCTGTGATGAAAATCTACGTATCTATTAGTTTAATGACCGCTAGAGAAGAAAGTATACATACCAGATACGACCCTAAAGTCCAATGAATAGAAGGCCATGATTAGCATCTCAGATAGCCTTTGTGCGAGAGAACAAACTGCTGTAGACGGCATCCACAACAGGCGTAGCGCTAATCATTCGTCCGCCAAAATATCTGCCGTTTAGACCCTTGATAGCATTTTCTCCTCCTTGTACTCGATCGAATTTGAGATAGATATCTCCTTGCGAGTTCGGATCTAATGCAATGTGAACAACGTGGCCATATTTTTCTTCCGCCTCTGCGCGAACATCATCCTCAAGCTCCTTCTCCCAAGTATCACCTTCTTCTCTATAGGGGTATTAGCAATATCTGGAAATCTGTGATATGGTGGTACTTACTCTGCAGGATCAAACATGTTCTTCAGCACAACGCAGCGACTAGCCATGTTGACATTGACTGGTAGCGATTTGGACTCCGTCTTGGGCTTCAAAATCTCTCGTCTTTCGCTATGGTTGTTCGCTGGGGCGGGTTCATCTGTTCTGGCGAGTTTCCTCATCAATGCATCTCGACTATAATTGTTGAAGTTCACACCACCAACGTCAGTGTCGTCCAAAGCGCTAGCACCGCCCGCACCTTTATCGTTATCACGACCACCTGCGCGGTCAAAATTACTGCCGGCGGCAGCGGAAGGACCACGTCCACCGGCGCCGGAAAATGCGGAACCCTGGAACTGTTGTTGGTGGCTCTGGCCTTGGAATCTTTGCAGAAGACTGGCGGTAGATTCAGGAGTAAACTTATCGTTTCCAAGACCAACACGGATTGGTCGACCAGCAAGATCAAATCCATTCATCTTTTCTAAAGCTTCCCGAGCTTGGTTAGGATCACGGAATCTAGGGCACTTTGTTAGTAAACTTATGATATGTTTTGGGGCCACAATCACTTACTGAACGAATCCATAACCTCGACTACGTCCTTGCTCTTCCTTTTGTAATTGGACAAATTCAAGCTCACCGAAAGGCTCGAACACGTTCTGCAAATCGCTTTCAGTGATACTGAAATGTATGTTACCCACATATAGCCGATGGAAAGGAATTTGATTAGGATTGCTAGAGGTTGCTTCTGGATTGCGAACTTGTCGGTTCTTTTCGGCCTCTGTGAGCTGTGCGATAATTGGAATCCCTAGGAGTTTCTGTCCGGTGAGTTGAATTGCAGCAGGGACTGATTCTTCGTTTTTGAACTCAACATAGCCAACACTATTTATATTAGTAAATCGTTTTATATCCCAAGAAGAACAACTTACCCTTTGGATCTGCCACTGACTCTGTCCTTCACGATCTGTGCCTCCTTAACAGGGCCAACCTTTTCGAAAAATGCTATGAGCTCTTTAGTTCTCAAACGAGCAGCTAGTTGCTGAACGAAAACGGTGCGTCTATCTCGTTCATCTTCAGTCAGTGGAGGGGTGCCTTCTCGCTTTGGACTTCTGCTTGGGCGGCGATTGCGACGATCTTCTCGAGGCTTGTCTGCATCATCACGATCCCGACGATCAACCCGAGGTCGGTAATACCTATTCGGGCTTCTAGAGCGGGATCTTTGACGACCACCTCCTCTATAATAATCTCCATCCCTACGGCCATTCTCTTCGGGGCTATCTCTGTGACGACGTGAGTGTCGACGATCATCTTCTCGACTTCTGCTTCTACGCCTACTCTTTGCACTTCCATGCTCACTGGTTGGAGTCATGGTTGATTCTTTATCGTTCCGATCTCCGCTGCGTGCTCTACGTTTTCGATTTCGGTCGCGGTCCCTGCTATCATCTCGAAGTCTATCGCGGTCGCGTCGGTCATTACGGTCGCTCTTATGACGGTCATCGCCATCTTTGGGCTTCGAAGATCCATTCTGATCAACAGGGGTGGCATTCGCGGTTGAGTCCAAAAGAGCTTCGACATCCAAGGCGGACATATTGAAGTTTGTAATGATTTGCCTCTAAAGTGGGCAAAGGCGCTTGAATTTATTGCTTTTCGAATGCTTGAGGGAGTCTAGAATAATTTCAATAACAAAAATAAATGGCTTTCAATATGAAATGTGAAATTTGAATTGAATTTTGATATGAGAATCAGGGTAATTTATTATGGTTTCAGGAAGGGAGGATGAGAATGAGAATTATGTGTGAGAAAAAGATTGGCAAGTGTGTTTAATAAAAAAAGTCCGTTGCTAATTTACAAACCAGCCACTAAGATTTTTGGGGGGGGGCTGACTCATCATAAACCTAGTACTTAGCCACTGGTTCCGGTTCCGTCAAATTAAAGTCAAACCCTCATAAATGTGATTATGCGTATCAAACCATCTAGATCAATCAGTCCATGACTATTTTCCTTCTTCTGTTAAATTGCTATGAGATCTTCTTGCCATAACTATATGCCAGTTACTACTCGTGCCAACTCATGATTATCGATTTCCAAAGCTCCATATTCTCCATAGCATACCACAATGTTTGACCTCGCCTAGGACATCCATCCATTGTTTACTCAATCAAACACCTAACCCCTCTACCAGTACTCTGCGGTGTGAAGTAATCGCTGGTACAAGTCACATCGCCAATATTTGTATCATTCAATTGCATATCCACGTTCTCAAACACGGCCTTAACGGCAAGATAGAGTTCCGCCCACGCCAAGTTCAACCCCAAGCATTGACGTGAACCTTTGCTGAAGCTCACTAGGTATTTTGTGAGCAATGGATTCTCAAGCCAGCGTTCTGGGGAGAAGGTGTATGGGTCGGGAAAGATGCGGGGGTCGAGATGCTGAATCAGTGATGTCATCGAGACGGGCGTCTAATCATGTTAGCGGGTAAGGAAAGTAGTTCATGGGGCGGATATGAAAAACTCACGCCGGATGGAATCTCCCACTCGTGAAACTTGAGCACTTGATTGGGAGCGACTCTTTGCAGATGACTGACGACACCAAAACTCAATCTCAAGCCTTCATGGATCACTGCCGTCAAGTAAGGCAATTGCTCCAATTCCTTCAGTCCACTCTTGTCCTTCATTTCTTCCTTGAACTTCACAAGAATGGCGGGATTGGCAAGGGCATGATAGGTAATGACAGATAAAGTCCATGCAGTGGTCTCTGTACCAGCGCCAATAGTCGTTTGACCTTCTTGCCAGAGGCGGGCCAAGCGCTTTTCTTCCGCTGGCAGACCACTGTTAAACAATATCTCGTGGAAGATAGTGGGATTTTTTGCTGATGAACATCGGCGAGTCAGTAATTGCTTATAATGGGGTATATTGGGAGGAATAGGAGATAAAATAGCCTGATCGGGAAAACAGGAGTATGCATGAGATGAAATATGGAAGGAACAATGAAAATGGGGAGTGTAAACGAAGAGCCGATGTTCTTACCGGTCTCGTGGGCGGTGTTTTTGCCGGTCATGATTTTGCGAATTTCGTCTTGCATTTGCTACAGGCGCGTCAGTGTACTTCAGTTAAGAGACACCCTTTCAACAGCATATAATGAATAGTACTCACCAACTGGAATTTCACAACACTGACAGCTTTTGGTTCAAGGAATGCCATAACGGCAAGGGGTAGCTTTTGCATCATAGGGAGAATCCAAGGAAATACTTTAGTCACTTGTGTGACCTTACTGATATTAACCAGCGCTTCGTTAAAATCGTTTCTGAAATCCGTGCTTTGCTCCAAGTAGTTATAAGACTTCCCCAAAGCATATTCCGACACAACGTCATTCGTGAAACACGCATATGCTAAGGACATATTGACAGCTTTGCCAGTATCTTTGTAATCAAGTAGGCGTTTTACGAGTATATTGACCGTAGATTGGATTAGAGGCTCTAGACGTAGAACGCTCGCCTTGGAGAAAAAGCGATTCATTGGTGCACGACGAACTCGATGATGGTCATGATCGATTGTTCCGACCATTGCGTCTGGTGTGCCGAATTGTCGGGTGCCGTAGATATACTTGTCACGTCTCTTGCCGCCACCCGCGTAGATTTCATCATAGAAGTCGGGGTCGTTGATATGAAGTTCATATGGATTGATGCGAATAATGGGGCCTAAGAAAACTGAGTATTGTTTAACTCGCCAGTGGGGTGGCGGGACTGACCATATTGCTCGTGAAGCTTTACAATTTTAAATGTATATTGCCCGCCCAAAACGATTTCATGGTAGATCTCATAAAGCATTGTGAGAGCAGCCAATTTTGGTCCAGGGAACTTAGAGAGAGGGGAGAAATAGAGCCGCCATATTGCAACATATACTGTGTACCCTATAGCCAACCAGGAAGCTATGAGAGCAAGATCGGAAACTGATGCTGAAAACATGGTGCTATTCCTGTTATTCAACTTTGTCGGACAACAAATTTATCATGAAAGGGAATCAAGCAAGACAGACACCTACACATTTTTTCTTTTAAATACCCCAAGAAACGGCGACTTGCAGAACCGGCAGGGATATCATGCAAGAGTTGGTGTCTTTCATTCATCTAGGGTGGGATGATTCGAATATCTTCACATCCCCCTGTAGTCATGATGATCGTGATGAGGCCCAGGCTTCCCAAGAATGATTTGGGAGGGTACCAACCATCCATACGCTGGCTCGGATTCGGGGAGATTGTCAACAGGGGTTATTGCTTGAAAAA
>JWJA01004804.1:0-20038 GCA_000812885.1 Lanzia echinophila
GAGTTGATAGATTTACGGACTGGTTGTATGTGCTGGGGCTCGCTCCGAGAGTAAAATCAATTCCTGTCCGCCGATACATTGTTATATTTAAAGGATCGTGCTTGTAGAATGGAGGAGGAGGTAATGATTTATCGACAGCATTGCGACATTGAACAGTAGTCGGCCGCTGAGCTTCCTGCCGATTATTAGCTTTGATCTGCAGTATGGAGAAAATAATTCACCTTATCTGCTTGACAATGTTCTATGAAATCTTTTGTGGCTGTCCATATGGCCAATTTCAAACCATAATAAGCCAAGACAATACCAACGATTCCGAAAATCGTTCCTGTGGGACAACACTCCCAGCGAGCGAGCAATTTCACATATCGGACGAAATTATTGGGGGTTTTTGCTATATGCTGTGGACAAAGTCCACAAGGTGAGCACCCGCATGCTTGAGAAGATGATTGTAGCGAATGTTGTTGTACTGTCTGGGTTTGGACAATTTGTTGAGCATTTAGTTGGGCTATTGGTTGTGTATTCTGTCCAATGTTCGTTAAAGGTGTGAATTGCATTGAAGAAGTATTGTTCCCAGGACCGGTCGATTGACTACCTGAATTCGAGTGACCATTATTTGAATTTCCAATATTATTCAAGGCAATAGGAGGTTGCGACATAATTCTGGTATATTTGAATAGCTGGCAGTAATTGCAATTCAGATGATAGTAATGATAATTGCATTGGAGACGGATGTATTTTGTTTATTTACATTTCAAAAAAAAGAAGAAGAAAACAGACTTGTGAAATGTTAAGCTTTACGAGGAACTGGTGGTGGGTGGCTCATCTCTTCTCTGCTATCGGGGCCGGGTCATAGGTTGACACGTGTGATGAGGGGTACGTGGAAGTACCTTTGGAACCGCAGCTTACTTGGAGTGATGTACGTTGACGCACGTTGACGCAGACAGGTTTTTCGACCCCTATATTTCGAAAGTTTTGAGACGATGAATTATCATTGGTAGGAGGTGAAATCTGCCATTTTCGTACCTATATCCGTACCCAGTTGTGATTTGCCTTCACTACAATCCAATCGACCCCTGGCCACATCATGATAAATGCCCGAGAAAGATTGTATCGAATATTATTTGCAAATTATATATACAGGCTCAGCCTTCTTGCCTTCAACAATAATAGAAACAACCATCAATATACGATAGCTTCTTCAAAAGTAAGGAAGGTTATTGCTTTTCACACCGTTTTATATTCCAAGCCCAGTTCCCCTTACAAACTGGTGCTGTCAGAAAATCTTGTCGTTCTTCAATAATTGTTTCATTCTTCCCCGAAAGCAAAACGAATGTCTTGTTCACAAATCAAGCGTTACACAACAGCCAGGCTACTATATCAAACTCTTGGCAAGGCGGGGAGTAGAAGTTGGAGACTGCCTTATTATTGCGGCTGCTGTATTCATCTTTGTACTTCCTCAAATTCTGAAATCTTTTAGCGTGCGTGGACATCATCGAGATCAATTTCACTCGCTAAATATATCTTTGGCGTCCATCTTGGATTCGGGAAGCATATCGACGAACTTGATAAAAGTTCCGTGATCACTATCTATAAGCTGTTCTACATCTTAGAGCTCCTCTACTTGGTCATTATTGGTTTCGTGAAGTTTTCCTGTATGATGTTATTATCGCGGTTTTTACAAGGAGTATACGGCTTCGAACAAATAGCCCTCAAATTTATGTACGCCTTGAACGCATGTTACTTCATCGTTGCAGTGAGTGGCACAGCTCACAATGAAAAAGTCGAAATTCATGGCGCTGATCCAAGATAGTTTTTTGTGACTGCATTTCAATGTCTTCCTGTACAAAAGGCATGGAGTGTTCCTCAACCCAATGGCTCTGGTTCATGTATGAATCTCGGGGCACTCTACATCGGTATTGCAGTGCCCAATATTGTAACCGATATGGTACTCATATTTCTCCCAATTCATCGTATAATTCGCCTTAACACCAAGACGCGAATAAAGGTTTACTCGACCCTCATCTTTTCGATTGGAAGCATGTATGTGTATTAAGTTCCTCTGGTGTATTAAAAAGCTTACAACTGGTTTAAGAGTTACTACAAGCTCGATTTTACGTCTTTGGGCACTACTTCATCTTTATTATAACCCCAAAGACTTCACTTATATCGGTATGCGGCCAGAGCTATGGAGTTTTGTCGAAACAGGTATGGGCATTGTGATAGCATGCTCATCATGTGTACCACTGGGACTAAAGCACTTATCGCATTGGTGGAAAGAGAATACCGGCAAAAGTCTCGTGGACAGCTGGATGATCAAAAGTCTAATTCGACGAATTAATCAGTCCACCTCCTTTGGCCAGAAAACAGCCAAAACCCAATCAAATCATCAAGCGACTCGCACTGAATTTAGGTCGGCTATGAAAACCCACGACACATCACCTCATCATCAGAGGACTTTTATTAGCATAGATCGACAAGAGCGTTCACTCAGGATAGAAGACCCACAGGCGATGCGTTGCCTACAGTCGACGGATAGAAAGCTATCCCACGACAGCTTATCTAGTGACCTTGATCTAGAACGCGGATATGCATTGAAATGGCACGAGCTCCAAGGAAATAGCACAGAAACAACATTTATAATTTCTGATGTTGAGGTGAAAACAGAGAGCACCAGCACAATTCAGGTAGATGACCAGGACGACAAACTGAAAATGCGCATCGCACCATTAGATACTTGTCCTACTATTGCGTTGTGGTCGCAGGAAGTTCTAACCTCGTTGGATAAGGTGTATGTTGCAATATGAAGTTTGGGATCTAATCGTCGGCTCTGTACCGGGGCTCTCGTACGGCGCTCCTAAGGGGTGACACAAGTGCGAGCCGATGATTAGTTGGCAATCAATTTCTAGTTCTTTTTGTGCCATTTTATTCGGCGTATATACCATAGAAGGTCTCATTCAAAGTTTAGAAGTAACATGTAAGGAGTTTACATGAAATCTTGTACACATGAGCTCTATTACACATCCTATATACATATCCACAATACTTCTAACCCATTTTCCGGTTTCATTACATCCATCTTTCATCTCATCCTCGTATATACATTTCTATCCAAACATTTCAACAAACCAATACATACGCCCAAAACTATGCGTGAATTTCAAACCCTTCACTATCCATCTATATGCACGCACCCAGATCTCTATATCCTCACATAGCTATTGGCACAAAATGTCCAAACATCACTCAGTAATACTCCGGCAGCCCACTAAAACTCGGTATCGTCGTTGAACAATTGAATTCCGGTTGATACGCTAACTTTGGTAAAATCCCTGCTGCCAATCCCTTCTGGTAACCTATATTTACGTTAGAAATCATGTCTCAAGCTTCTAGCAGCCAATCGAGAAATAAAAACTTACTCCATTGAGTTCCACCGCCATCGCTAGTCTCCGTAACCCAAGTCCAATAAAACCATCCCCATCCCAACTCAAAACTATGCATTTGAGCCTCCGCAAACATTTGTAAGAACTCTTTATATGTGTCGCTATACGTGCTCGGGTCTGCATTGGCATTCGTGCAGCTACACTGGGAGTCCTGAGTTGGACAATCCGGGGTCGTTTGGTCAACGGATGCATCTCCTGTATCATATGTCCCTTCCCAGCGATTGCCTTGGTTGACATTCGTAAGATACGTTGCGCAATCTGTATCGGCTTGTGACCATTCTGCGATGATTGTGGGCCCAAAGCCAGTCGATGTGTCCATAGAAATGTCGGTTTGTTTGGTCCAGCCAGAACAGGCATAGTTTACTTTTTCCGTGTGGTTGTAGTCAATTTGACCGCTGTTGAAAATGACATATTGATGAACATCGAGTACAAGATTCGAATATCCAGTGAGCTCGCCTTGCCAGTTTTCCAAACCACGAAATCCATCCCCAAAAACTACATATGCTTCAATGCCATTACTAGTCACAAGGTCGGTGACAGTAGACGTCCAATTAAGAACCTTAGTGACGTTGAGGGCGGTCATCTTCGGTTCGTTGGCTAGACCGTAAAAGCTTAAAATATTTTTGTAGCGATCTTGGGCGAAGAATTTAGAGAGGCGATCATGAATTTCAATACTACGCTGAGCATTTAGATCACCATCAGTGCCATTTAGCCATCCAATGGTACCTAGACGCCCGGAATGATTCCATCCATTTTGGGAACCAGGTAGGCCATGCAAATCTAGGTTGATGCGAAGGCCATGCTTGCGTGCCCATTCTATTCCACGAAGCAAATATCTCCAAGAGGTCCGGAAAACATATGGGTCATCATCATAAGTTATGACAGCCCAGTAGGAGTAAGGGATTCGGACGTGGTCCAAGCCAGCGGCAGCAATATCGGCAAAAGTTTGTTCAGACACAAAAGTGGCATAATGTTTCTCAAGAGTTGATGCCGCATTCGTAGCACCCAACTTAGTTGTCAGTGTCCACTCATCAACTATCCCATCTGCTGATGAATACGAGTCAAAAAGCGAAGGAGTTATCCAGGGTTCGATAGAAAGCCAACCACCTAAATTAACACCTCTTGCTGGTCGGTCGGTGTAAGCTCCCCAGGCTGCGGAAAGCTTGGGAGCATTTGAGTTTGGCGCAACATCATCGCTGTAGGAAGTATTCAGGCCCATAACCGGGAGATCTCCAACCGTATCATTCGTGTACGTAACATTGAAATCCGAGGTATCGTACCATGTGAATGGATCTAAATATGTTCCCTTGGCTGCGGTTGGAATGTCGCTCTCTGAGATACCATCAAGGTTCGAATTTGAAGGAGTTCCACTTTCAGATGAGGCGGCAGGCGAGGAGCTGGTAGATTTATTCTTACTGACACTCACTGCAACGGCTATTATAATTATCAAAATGACTATAACAATGCCAAGTCCGATCCCTAGAGCTATTAGTCCACACGCTAAGCTATTGATCGCTAAATTACTCACATATACGTTTTCTCCTTTTGTTGAAGTCTTCATCGCTTTCTATAAACTTTTCATTCTCCGTAGATTCCGATTCTGCATATCCACCCCTCAATCCTTTCAGATGTTTCAGACTGTATCCTTCTTGCTGCGGTGCACCACTAGGGACTCTTCGCTGTTTTAGATTGCGCGCATCTCCTTCCTCAAGGAGGGCGCCACTAACTATCCGCTTCTTGTTTTTATTGTTTCTTATGGGCAAGCCCATAAATGACATTTCCTCATCCGAGTCCCTTCTTCTGTCGCTCCATTTTTTATCTTTCGTTGGAGAATCCGGTTCGATTTCGAGATATGCGTTCTTCTTTCTTCTTGCTTTCCCTTTGCCCGGCGAATCTAGTTCATCATCTGTGTATTTGGCCGGTTTTCTATTTCTCTCTTTATTTGGTGACCCAGATTCGTCATCGGTATATGGATTTCGAGTTTTCCTCCTATTTTTAGTCGGCGAATCCGTATCTTCACCATCCGTATATGCAGGTCTCCTCTTGTTTTTAGTCGGCGACCTCGTTTCATCATCAGTATATGCGTCTCTCTTTCGTCGTTCGTTATTGCGAAAATCCCGTTCATCATCCGTGTTTGCGCTCTTCTTTCTTCTCTCTGGTTGCGCACTTTCCCTTCTTCTGCTTTCCTTCCTTGGTGACTCCTCCCTTCTTCTACTCTCTCTTCTTGGTGACTCCGGTGCTTGATCCGCATATGTACTCTTCCTCCTTCTCCTCTCCTTATCTGGCGCACTGCGTTCTCTCGGCCGTCTCGCTTCTTCTTTGGCTGGGCGCACTGGGCGCCTCTCTTCTTTCCTTACACCCCTCTCATTATACCCATTCAACTTCGCAAGTGCATCTGCCGACAAAGTATATCCGCTCGATTGCTCAGCACCAGATTCCGAATCCGCAATAACTGATCTAGCTTTCCGTTCTGCTCGTCGCCTTTCATGATGTGTACTTTCCCTTGGTCGATTGTTCGTCGACTCTTCTCTTGCCATTCTTCGCTCTCCAATTAACAACAAAAATATAGAATATTTGGCTCAACTTTTGTATCTTTATCGAATTAACATCGTAGTAATATCAAATTGATCGCAATCATCACCAATTCACCAAAATAACGAAATTGTGAATACGTAACCGCTTGCCCACCACCAAAAAAAAAATGGATTTGTTGTCAAGGTATATCTCCATAGCAACCTTTTAGCGCCCGTAGACTTTCTCACAAGGTCCACAAATTGTACCCGCACCGTACCGCCACACCCCCAATCGGTTATCAACGGCTTTAAACCTTACCCCGGATTTACATGAGATTGTCCTCCCCTCCATCCACTTTTTTGTACATCAAAACCATCTCATTTCTCTTCATTATCATCACCTTTTTGTGCACTCAATTTATATTCTTGCATGCAGTAAAACGTTGTACATAAAATGCGGGTACCAACAAGAACTCTACTGTCCCCAATAAAATCATCATCTCGAAAATACCTCCTATCTAGGATTTCACCCTCGAGACTGAGAACATTTTCAACTCATGCTGTGCAAGCAAAGCTCAACGTCCCCATCGATTACAATGCGACTCCAATTCTATGCCATAGCACATCCAGTGCCCTTGAGAATCCAGAACTGCCATCCGATGTTAGAAATGGCACAACAAAACGCATGAACCTGTTCCAATCTGTCAACGACGCGCTATCTCTGGCTCTTAAGCGCGATGAGAATGCCATTCTTTTTGGTGAAGATGTAGCATTTGGAGGTGTCTTTCGTTGTAGTATGGGTCTTGCAGAACAATATGGATCAGAAAGAGTCTTCAACACTCCTTTAAGTGAACAAGGAATTATGGGGTTTGCGATAGGTGCCGCAGCGGAGGGAATGAAGGCAATTGCAGAAATCCAGTTTGCAGATTACATATACCCTGCTTTTGATCAGTTGGTTAATGAGGCAGCTAAATGGAGATATAGAGATGGAGAATGTGCCAGGGGTTTGGGTGGATTGACAGTTAGGATGCCGTGTGGTGGAGTAGGACATGGTGCTTTGTTTGTTTCCCCTCTTCTATTCCTGCCACTCATGGTCTCTTCACAGTATAGATATATTAGTGATCAGTACTAGTACTAATTGGCTCTCCTGCAGGTACCATTCGCAATCCCCCGAATCTCTCTTCACACATATCCCGGGCCTCCGGGTTATTATGCCACGTTCCCCTATCCAAGCCAAAGGACTTCTTCTCTCTGCCATCCAAAGCCCTGATCCATGCATATTCATGGAACCCAAAGCTTTGTATCGTGCAGCTGTTGAACAGGTACCTATCGACTACTATACTCTTCCACTTTCCTCTGCCGAGATTGTCAAACCTGGAACGGACCTGACATTAGTTTCATACGGACACCCTATGTACACATGCTCAGCAGCGTTACAATCCGCAGAAAAGGATTTGGGGGTTAGCATCGAGTTGATAGATTTACGGACTGTGTATCCGTGGGATAAAGAAACGGTATTGAAGAGCGTGAGAAAGACGGGAAGGTGTGTGGTTGTGCATGAAAGTATGTTAAATGCCGGAGTAGGAGCAGAAGTTGCGGCAAGTATACAAGGTGATAGGGAAACATTCTTAAGATTGGAAGCGCCGGTGAAAAGGGTGGCTGGATGGGGAATCCATATGGCATTAATGTTTGAGAGATTCAATGTGCCGGACGTTGCTCGTGAGTCTTTTGGTCTCCGAATAGAAGTCTCTGTTGCTAACGATCGATAGGGGTATACGATGCCATCAAGAAATCTATTGAGTACTAGATTTGCGAGATATTACTACTTAAGACGACGATAATTGCAAAGGCGACGGAGTTCGGACGTTGGCGAGCGGCATACACACTGGCGTAATGGTTCTTGTGTTTTGGGAGACTTTTAGAGTTGATAGAGTGCTCATGATGTTGGCTCTTCGCAAGAGATTTTGATCACTGATAGCTGTGCAACAAAAGATTTCAGATCTACGATATACTGGCAAGGTTAGCTTGATGATTCGCATATATGGGAAAGGAACTCAAATGTTACCCATCCTTTGCGCAACACTAGGTAACTCAAGAAATTTGCAGGTGCTATTCCATCTTCAACATATCCACCCTCATTGGATCAGTACAAGGCAATGAAGTAGTACTTTTAGATGCCCGTCGGACCATGGGAACCAGTCTCATGTAGTGCGGAAGTACACGATAAAGTTATGGAGACAGTGCAAAGTTTCCGTGCCAGCCTCGTCAAGTTAGAAATATCATGGAAAGTGGATGGAATCAAACTTCTTCAGTACTGAATTGATGGGAATTCAAAGTGGTCCGTAAATTGAAACATCATGATGGGCATCCCCAGCCAGTCTCTTAGGTCAGCGTTCGAATTCCTGATTATACCATGACGAAACGTGAGCTTGCGTTATCGACCTGCATATTTCAATGCGATCATTTTACCGATCTACGTAAACATCCCGTTTCTAAATTTTGGCACCTCATACTTATCAATTCATTCCTTCCTGGATAGATTAGGTATAGTCAATGGGTCACTCAAGTGAGAAAAAGTTGTACATATACTCCAGTTTGATTCGGTGTAAGATATTACAACATCTCACTTGCGTATGCAGCCGCATCTTAAGGTTGTCTCATGAGCCTTGCGTATCGCATGTATGGCCATGCCGAGTGCCGGCCCAGCTCATGGCGCAAAAGTCACGCAACGGTACTCAATATATTACTAGTTTAGTCTTGCCGGACGAAACATTAACGATATGACATAACGAAACAAGATCTCTACTCTTAGTTGTCGGCTCGTGGACAACGGAGTGGGCGTACAGTCATAAATTAGGTTAGTGTCAATAAGAGCGGGGAACGTGCCGAATAAGCCATAAGTTTGGATGGCACACTTGGTAAGTTGCTAATTCGGAGAAAACACTTTACGTGATTGTCCGATAAGCTGCCCGGCCCAGCCTCAGCTTACCTTTCGTTGGGGTGCTGGCAGATAAGTTTTAAGGTATGGCGCGTAGCGGAACTCCTGTTGATTTCAAATATTTGACAACGGCTTACCATCGATCTGCACTACTACGTTTGATTGATGATTCGCATCACAACATGAAGTTATACAGCGTCGCAACCTTAATTCAATGTCGGCACAAACATTGGACTTATCCCGCTGAATAATCAAACCATTGGTACCACCTACATTACACCGTAACACCTGCACATTACAAGAGTACAGAAGAGCTTAAACGAAGTTGAATTCTTGATCCCAGATATTCGCAGCGATCGACGTCTAGGATTAGGATACGTCACGAAGGAAACATGAAGTCGTAGCATGATAACACTATTAAATGCAAGACGGGGTAGTAAGCACCCCTCCCTTCTTAGTTCATTTGTCAGGCAATGGTCGATATCAGTAAGCTCTTGTCCTTTATTATGTAGCTATTCTTATCATAGCAAATTTGCCTAAATGGAAAACGAGGAACATGTGGGGAGTAACACACTGTGGGGGGTTGCATTGCCTCGGTACTCCTTGTTCCGGGAATAAGAGATTGAGGATTCATTTGAATTCTAGAAGATATATGATTTCTATATATATTTGCAAGAATCGTTATATGAAGCTACACTGAGTAGTTTATATCGATTTACATTGCTATTTATTCTCTTATTCGTTCCATCCTTAACGTGTGCATTGCTCCAACTCCAACCTTTGTCCCTACCGACCGATATCAATCATGGCAACACTCAATCAACTTCTTGAGCAAATCAAACAGATTGGTCTCAATACAAATGAGGAAGATCGCAAGACGATTATTGATCGATTGCGTACTGTATCCTCTGAACTCGAGACTCCTGATGATATCCTGCAGAGATTGATGTTTAGAAACCTAGAGATTGCGACCATTCGAGTTGGCTGTGATCTTAAGATTTTCAATTATTTGAATGAAAGCAAAGGAACTTTGACGTTGAACGAACTGCAACAAAAGACCGGAGCCGCTACAGTCTTGCTCGGTCAGTCATCCTGAATTGGTGGGAAGAATCTAGGATGCTAATAACTTCTTAGCACGTATCCTAAGATATCTATCTTCAGTCGGGGCTATTACTGAGCCCAATACCAATGTCTGGGGTGCAAACAATGTAACTGCTGCTCTTGCTATCCCAGGACATCAAGCTGGCGTCCAGCACTAGTAAGTTACATCCACCGTGGTTTCCACTGAGACGTAGAAACACAATGAATAACGTGCTTCCAGTTTTGACTATGTTGGACCCATCTATCAAGAAATGCCAGGCTTCCTAGCTCGAACCAACTACCAGGATATCACCGACAACAAACATACAGTTTTCCAAGCCGCGTACAAAACAGAAAAGATAGTATTCGAAGCAATGACCGACACGCCCAAATGGTCCGACTGTTTCAATCAACATATGGCACATCGAAGAAAAGGTATGCCTACTTGGCTTAGTGTGTTTCCCATGGAGAAATATACCAAGAACTGGAATCCCGACGAGGTTGTATTTATCGACATTGGTGGAAACATCGGTCATCAATGTGCAGAACTCAAAGCAAAATACCCCAGTCTGCCCGGGAAGGTCATTCTTCAAGATCTTCCACATGCAATTAGAATGGCATTGGATACACCTGGGGTAGAAAATATGGTCCATGATGTCTTTACGCCTAATCCTGTGAAAGGTATGATTCCTCGTATCCCAATTAATAGAAAAATCATCGGCTAACAAAAACTAGGAGCAAGGTTCTACTACATGCGCCATATTCTCCACGATTTCCCCGATCAACGAGTAGCAGATATTCTGCTAAACATCGTTCCCGCAATGAGCAAAGATTCCTTCATTCTCATCGATGAGATGATGCTTCCAGACAAGAATGTACACTGGCACGTGACGGAGGTCGATTGTAAGCATGAGCCCTTTCCATTTCCTTCATCTGATTTCTCAATTCGGTCATGCAAAGTTCTAACATGGTATAATCCCAGTGACTATGATGTCAGCACTAGCAGCTATCGAACGAACTCGAACCCATTGGGATAACCTTTTGGATTCAATCGGTTTGAAGATAACTGATACTTACTGCTATACACCATCTGCATATGAGACTGTGATGGTCGTGGAGAAGAAGTGAGGGGGCGGGAAGTATGTTTGGACTATAGATATCATCATATAGTTTAGGATCCGAAGGATCAAACAGGGATTAGATAGATGGAGATTAAAACACTTATCTGACATGCACTAGTCGCCAAGATATTCATGAGCCTTAAGCGTGCAAAACATGCGGTGGCAGATGTCATCAGTAAGCTGCAGCGACGGAACAAAATAGAACAGAACGCTAAATGATTTGACATGTATATTTCCGATGACCGAGAAATGTCATAAAGCTTAAATAGCGCCATTAAATCCTACCGCAACTAACGGCTGACGTTTACTGCGGCGGCCACATGGGTTTAGATGAGGCGGCGCCAAGTTTCGATGGTTCACAAACTGCAGATGGTGTGGCAAAAGGATTCATGGAAAATGTGAAATTGCCTATATCTAATGATTCTATAACTTTATACAACTATTCCTACCATCATCACCGCCTCCTGTGCCCCCGGTGCCGTCCTGTTGCTCATCCATGGACTTACTCTTGCTTATTCTTGAAGGGAAGTCCACTCTCTAGTCTCACCGCACCGTAGATACCACAAATATCACTTGCTGAGCCTTCCGCCTCTTGTAGAACGTTCAGATGATCGATAGCCACTTCGTATGACTTCAGAGAGGTTCCAACTTTCTTGCCAAACCCGAGAACCTTCGATGTGAGAGTTATGGCCTTGTGAACCTCGACTACCGTAGCCTATATGTCATCTTGTAAGCGTTTCATCTTTTCTATGGGATGTTGAAAACATGGATTTAAGGTTCGGCATTCATACCTCTTCTTTGAAATAATCTCCGCTGGACATGTTATCCCAGTAGACCAAATGAGGGGAATCAGGCAATAGCTGTCCGAGGAAATTCCTCATGTTGTGGGTGCCGAGACCGGATGTTTCGGAGAAGACATTGAGTTCTGCGACGGTTTCGATGGTGGTCATGATGAAAACGTTGCCAATGATTTTTAGGAGTGCGGCTTTTCCTGGGTCCTCTCCACCGAGATCTACTACGGCTCTTCCGACACTGTTTGATATTAGCGAGGGATCTATTGACCAATAGATAGATAATCTTACATTCCAACAATGTATGGCTTGACTTTATTCACCGATTCAACTGCACCGCCTGGAACACAAACCAGCTTTCCTTTTCTCGCAAGACCAGGCTCACCGAAAACTACAGAGTAAACTGGTTAGAAATAATTTACAATCAGATGTCGAATCTTTCTCACTCACCAGGCATGGCCACGAATTCCGCTCCCTTGGCCAACATCTTCTTGCAAAGATCACTCGTCACCTCGGGTAACAAAGTAGAGCATTCCACGAAAAGCTTTCCCTGAATATTGTCCAACTCAAGGATCTGGGCAAAAGTCTCCAAGACAGCATCTTGATTTTCGAGACATGTCCATATCATATCAGCCCCTGCGACGGCCTCGGCTATGGTGTTTGCTACAGAGGAATGCCCTATCGCTTTGCTGTGGTCTTCGGCTTTTTTGGCGGTCCTGTTCCATAGAGTGATAGGATGCTCGAGGTTACCTTTGCTCACGAGATTGGAAGTCATGGCCTTTATAGAGATATCATTAGTTCTAGTTAAATCATGGGGAAGTTAATTTCTTACCTGGCCCATTAGGCCGATTCCTAGGAAAGCAAGGCGTGGAGACATCGTGATGATATAATTGTAATTTTCTTTATTTGTGTATTCGTGATAAATATTCAGTAGAGATTTCTCGTAATCTTGAATGATAATGTTCTTCTTCTCAGGTTATTTCAGATTACTTATAAATATTTTGACGGTCTTCTGGAAGCCCCATCATTCATTGAAAGTGTTGTTATTACAAACGGGTGGTCGGAAACTCCGCGGATCCTCGCCCATTTCGGTATATTCGTGCGAGACCGACAATGATTATGGTATTGTTATTACCTGCATTGGTAACACAGATTTCCAGTTAGGTAATTTGTTACACAGTTGCACATTACGCTGCATTTCATTTTGATACTGAGGTAATAGCCCACCGCCAATGCTTACTTCCACTAAACTTTACTTCTCTCTTTCATAAGCCGGTAAGTGGAGTCTCAGGTAAGTACATTAGAAAATCTCCAGGTGCTAAAGTCAGCTTATTAGCGAGACGTTACAATAAAATTTAAGGGATAACATACCAGTGTGTTTTGCGGTGGGTTGAGGTGATGAAATGCTTGTACATGGCGTAAAACAACGTAAAATTAGGGGTGTAAGTGAGCATCCGCGAGTACACCCGAAAGGCATTTAGGCCAGTTTGGCTGCCGGTACTACTAGATAGTATTTAAATGCAACGATATTTGCCTTGGCTATGTCAGCCATGCTAACCACATAAACCTAAATTCCCAGTAAATGTCTCGTATTCAAAGACTTTTTTTGTGAATTATAAAATTCTTTGGGCGATCAAAAAGTCGATTGGGGAGAAAAAAAAAGAAGGGATTGATTCTATATAGTATTAACATGTCAGCCACAGCGTGTTTCCTCTTGCTATAAAATCATTTTGTTATCGTATCTTCACAATTCAAACATATGAAATCTCCCATGGTAAAAGCAGTACGCGTTCATTTACAACATAAACTAAAAACCTTAAAAAACAGAGTATATCTTCAAATCTGTTTGTTACCATAAAATATCGCATACCTATTTTGTATAAGCTCATTTTTATATAGGTAAGCGGCTTACCTGCTTATTCGACAGTCTGGTAATATGAACCCCGTTTGGGATAGTAAGCATGCGGTAATGGAGAACCAAACGTTATCTATGCTCAACTAGGTAATTGGCTCACTCCCCTCCTAATCTGCATCTCTGCCCAGCAAAGTATATAAACGGTGTACCCTCGAGACCGTTGATCTATCTGAATTGACCACTTTGAAGGTATGTCAGTTCGAAAGGGGGATAATATGCAGCGATACCATGTAATGTCCAATACCATAGAAAGAGTTTACAGCCCTATCACTACCGAGCAAGATAAGTGCACTGCGACATGAGTGTTACAATACTACTCTCGTCCTTTGGGTTTTCCATATGGCGACCGGAATATATAAGCCTGATATAATCGCTTATGGATCCACCTTTACCTACCTACCTAGGTAGAAAGTTGCGCATACAGATTTTGCTCACATCATCTGATGTTCATGTCTAAAAGCTTAGTTTGATATCTTAAAATGACCAATTAGATGGCGTCTCCAATTCTATAACCTTACTGACGAATTTGGTTAGGTTTATATATCAAAAACGGTGCGGTGCTGTACCTGGCTAGCTTAAAGTAATCATTTCCAATTCCACCAACGCGCTTAATCAGCCGATTTTCGTCTCCACAGTAAACTTCCTAGATGTAGCTTCCATTTTATTCCGGAGTTTTAGGGACCAGAAGTCCGGTATAGCCAGGTTCAATCAGAGGACAGGCTGGGAGTAACACAAGCATGGGTCAGTCTTGTGCCTCGTTGTTCTTACTTTACCAGCCAGCAATCAAATTCCTTTGCTCAGTCTCGAGCCAGTATAAATTAATCCTTGCCAATAAAATTAGCGAGATGATCTTAGAAGTCTCCAGGCGATCATTATAATGGATTATATTTATTGCGATTTTATCACAGTATTGGTAGGGTGGCTGGGCAAGGATTCGATGATAGTCAACTAGGATAGAAAGCTAGGAGCCGCAATCTCAACGCGGTATCCGGTGTTCGGCCATGCTTGCCCGAATTCCAGGTGTGTAAACAGAAGGATCTAGAACCTTGCTTAAACAAACCCAATTGGAAACTACCAGGTATCTCGTTCGTACTTCCTTACATGCATTATCTACCTACCTAGGTACATATCAATTACTACAATTGCACGATATCTATCAAACCTTGCTCACAAATCTATCATCCCAGTCCGAGTACGCATTATCATGACAATGCATGTCACTGTATGATCTAAATTATGACAACATAGATCCAACCATGTGTTGTTGTCGGAAAATACCCAATGATCAGCTAAATGACAATTTGGTTGGTAATTGGACATTTATGTGAGTTCAAGAATCTTTCTACAATCCCCGCGATGGGTCGACATTTACGATGGCTCCACTTCATAATCGTAAACGAAGGGACACTACAAGTATTGAAATAGAATAGTACTATTGTACTCCGCACGCTCCTCCCAAAATGGTAATTGCTAGACTGTAAGGTACAGTTGGGATTTAAGTTCATGTATTGGAGATCTTGAGGATCTTTCCCCAACGAGAATACGACGTTTAATCCATTTGAGGCTAAGCTTTTATCTACTCTAAGGGTGATTACTGTGGCAAGTGTCTACATTCTTACTTCACCCCATTATATGGCGCACATTTGTACGACCATAATCTAACACGCGAATTCCGATAAGAACATAGTCGTATTGAGCCATTTTACAATACATGATGGAACTCGTAATCATAACGTGCCTGCATGAACGTGGAATTTCATCCTGGCGACACCTGGAAACCACATGTAATAGCCGTCGCTACCCGTTTGAATACAGCAACGGCTGTATTCCACATGTCTTGGTCACCGTTGCATTTACCAAAACAACCACTATATGCATCCTACTATTAGTTTTGGTACGACGTGCGATGGGGTCTTCCATGTCGCGATGCATCGTGTAAGCATGCTTGCCGTTCTAGAAAGTGGTAACTTTATCTCTGACTATAGAGATTTCGCAAATGGCGGCAACAATAGTCGGTGTGGGTGCCTATTTGTGCTGAAACAGCGATGAGTCTGACTTCGTCAGTGAGCTGGGGATTTGCAAGTGTGAAGGACGGGATTCCATGAGGGGAGTGTAGATCGCTGAATATACCAAGCCGGCGGCGAGATAGTCATTGGTATTTAGAGCTGGAAAGTCTTATCTGCGGATATCAAGTAAGAACTAAGTCACCCATGGAGCTATATGATGAAGGTGAGCTCAAGCCGTCTCAGTTTGAAATGTCTAATTTTGCTGGAAGTCAAAGCGTATGATATTTCTCCGATGGTCCACGTATGCTAGTAATGCTCAACTGTGCCTCACAGATCCCGACGGTCATGATGATAGCGTTGCATTGGGAATGGAAGATCTTGTTTCAAAACACGAATGACAAACAGTTTACAATATCTCAAGTAACTAAAATATTACCTACGCGGGGTCTCAGAGCATAAAATGTTCTGATGTTGTGATAAGCAAATAATCGACATGTCAAAATCCACGTTGGACGGTTGAGTGATTATCAAGTTGGAGACCAGCCCTACCAACGGCCAATGGCTTACGAACAGGGGCTTTCTTTAGCTCGGTCATGGAAATGAACAGCTTAGCCAGGTGGCGGACATATTATTCTGTGATATGTATAAGAAGCATGACTTCTACGACATTCAACATCATCTCAAACATCATCTTCAACATCCACTCTACCATCAGTGGAATATCCTCTCATAGATTCAGTCATATCACACTTCAATACTTTGTCTGATATTCTATCCAAGATGGCTGTCCACAATCTCATAGATCTTTTACATCAAGTTGATCCTTCCCAAGGAATCACTGCATACCCATTAGGAAACACAACTACTCCCAAGGTCATCAACTATGCAGAGTTACAACAAACTGCTCAACACAACAGCCTGTTACTTAAAGGTATCAAAGGATTCACCAAAGGTTCAGTGATACTACTTCACCTATCTGACCACTTGGACAACATCATCTGGTTCTGGTCTATCTTATACGCTGGATGTATCCCCGCCTTGTCAACACCACTTACCCACAATGCTGCTCAACGAACTAGTCATATCACTCACCTCCAAACTCTCCTGAATGACCCTATCTGCCTTACTAGAAAGGCATCAGCTAGCGAGTTCTCCTCCGTACCAACTCTCAGACTCCAGACTATCGAAACTTTGGATTCTGCTCCAGAGAACATCCAAAATGGAGTTGTCCCAAAGATTCAACCTAGTGATATCGCTGTTCTCATGCTCACTTCAGGTAGCACAGGCGCATCAAAAGCCGTGCCACTTCGACATGCTCAAAGTAAGTACACATTGTCTTCAAGCAATTCCGAGAACATAATACTGACTTCTCCACAGTACTCGCTTCTATCGCAGGCAAAGCCTCAGCCCTCCCAGTCGAGAACCCATTCACAATGCTCAACTGGATTGGATTGGATCATGTTGCCGGCTTGATCGAGATCCACCTCCAAGCCATTTATCTCAACGTCAACCAAATCCACGTCCAAGCTGTTGACTTCATTACCACACCATTGAACTTCCTCACAATGATTGAAAGACATCGTGTCGCTCGAACTTTCGGACCAAATTTCTTCTTAGCCAAATTGAAGCGTGAAATCGAAAGCAAATCAAACACAGGATATCAGCCAGATCTAAGCAGTCTCAAATATGTTGTATCTGGTGGCGAGGCCAACCCAGTCGAGACCGTCGACAGTGTATCAGATCTTCTCGTTCGCTACGGTGCAGCCAAGAATGTCATCGTTCCTGGATTCGGAATGACTGAAACATGTGCTGGATCTATTTACAACACCGTTTCCCAAGATTACAGAAGCGGGTTGGAGTTCGCATCAGTCGGTCAATGTGTTCCAGGTATCGAAATGCGAATTGTTACCCGCCCTGAGGGCCCTCTCGCTGAGGCCGGTGAAGGTGGTGATCTCGAGGTCCGTGGTGATATTGTCATCAAGGAGTACTACAACAACCCATCAGCTACTGCATCCTCTTTCAGTTCTGATGGCTGGTTCCGAACCGGTGATCGTGCATTGATTGATGCGAAGGGAATGCTCAGTCTTGTTGGACGAAGCAAGGAGACCATGACTATCAACGGTGTCAAATATGTTCCTCAGGAGCTCGAAACGGCAATTGAAGATGCAAACATTACCGGTGTTGCTCCTAGTTACGTGGTCTGCTTCTCTTTCCGTGAGCGTGGACCAAAATCCGAGACTGAACAGATTTGCGTCGCCTACTTGCCTACTTATACTATTGATGACGATGATGCTCGAATCCATGCATTGGATGAGATTGCACAAGTCGTGATGCTACTCACCAGTGTCAGACCACGAGTCCTCCCTCTCGGAAAGTCCCTCATGCAAAAGACGACACTTGGAAAGCTTTCCCGAACCAAGATACGCACAGCATACGAGAATGATGAATACAAATACTACAAGGAGTTCAACGACAGAGTTGTAGAATCATACCGAGATGCTCATTTCGTGCCACCTAAGAATGACCTTGAGAAGTTCCTTCTCGGGGAATTTGAAGAACTTCTTGAGATCCAAGGACAAAATGCCCTTGGTGCTGAGACTCCTGTTTTCGAAATGGGTATCACCTCGGTGGATCTCATCAGACTTGCTCATCAAATTGGACAGAAGATGAGTCCACAAGTGGAGATTCCTATCATCATGGTCATGACCAATCCCACTATTCGAGGCCTCGCAGAAGCAATTCAAGAAAGCTCCACCAAGAAAGAATATGACCCCGTAGTCGTTTTGGCCAAGAAGGGCACCAAACAACCTCTCTGGCTCTTCCATCCAGGTGTTGGAGAGATTCTCGTCTTCCTCAACCTTGCAAAATATTTCACCGATCGACCAGTATATGCTCTTCGAGCACGTGGATTCGAACCTGGAGAAGAATACTTCGGAAGCATTGAAGAAACCGTAGCAACATACCATGCCGCCATCAAAGCACGACAACCCGAAGGACCTTACGCCATGGCCGGTTACTCATATGGATCTATGCTTACATTCGAAGTAGCCAAGGTACTCGAAGCCAATGGTGATGAGGTGAAATTCCTCGGTGTGTTCAATCTCCCACCACACATCAAGTTCAGAATGAAGCAATTGGACTGGAAGGAGTGTCTTCTCAACTTGGCATATTTCCTCGATCTCATCACCGAGGAACGTGCTCATTTACTCTCTACAGAGATGAAGGATTTCGACAAGAAACAAGCTATGGATTATATCATGGAGATTTCTGATCAGGCACGCTGGACCGAATTGACTTTGACGGAGGAAGCTATTTATAATTGGGCAGGCTTGGCATATGCCATGCAAAAGATGGCTTGCGAATATGATCCTTCGGGCAATGTTCACTCTGTGGATGTATTCTATGCTATTCCATTAGTGGCCGTCTCGAGAAGTAAACAGCAATGGTTAGAGAATCATCTCAAGCCTTGGGCGAATTTCACAAGGAATGAACCGAGATTCCATGAGGTTGATGGTGCTCATTATACTATGATTGGACCGGATCATGTTATGAGTTTCCAGAAGAAATTGAAGGCCGCATTGAAGGAGAGGAATCTTTAAGGGGATTGTTTACGAAGTGTGGATTTTCTTATGTCTGGGTTAAAGTAGAGCGGATGTCTCGCGGTGTTAGATTTCATTGTTCTTGGGTTAGATAGAATTGGGAAAGAGATATGTTTATTAAGCTAAATTGAAATTGCAAAATTCATTTAAAACACATAATATGTTCAGATATGAGAGTAGAAGAAATTGTACGGTTTATCAGTGATTCCTTTTTTGATTCATCGCAGATTGAGATTGCCCTAGGCCTCCGGATCACAGCTGCCAAGGCCCAAAACCCCGGCATCGACTCAACAGCGCGGACCAGATGTCGAATCTGGTCGAGACCTCATTCATAGCCATCATCTTTTCGAATGGTGGAACGGATGACGGCGCGACCACCGCCCAGATGGACACGTTTTTCAGGCAGGAGAGCATGCCGACCCTTCTAGGGTACGCAATGCCGGCAGGGAAGATGTTTCCGGAAACCATAACGCCGATAGGCAGAAGCTCACTAATGCCTCGATGCCAACTGTTGCTAAGAGGAGATACCGATTTATTGTGGTGTAATCCGAGGGGTAGGTCCACAACTCCAAGTCTAACTTAGTTTTTTAAACCCGGCTGGGGCGTAAAATTGATTGATAGTCCCGACCGAGGTT
>JWJA01004805.1:0-18783 GCA_000812885.1 Lanzia echinophila
TCGTTTAATAGATCATTCTTTCTCAATTTTCGCCTTCCAAAATAAAGTGAGAGAAAGACGAGTCCCATGCAGTTGAAGGATTAACCCCTGGGAGCGAGTCCCATGCAGTTGAAGGACTAACCCCTGGGAGCGAGTCCCATGCAGTTGAAGGATTAACCTCTGGGAGCGAGTCCCATGCAGTGAAAGGATTAAACCCTGGAAGCGAGTCCGAGTCCGAGTCCGAGTACAATTTCTCAACCACTAGTTCGGGGATTGGACTATTCTCAAGTGTATTTCCAGCTCCCGACCTAGTAGTGATTGTTGTATTCTTCGGGTCAAGTGTCTGGTATGTCACTTTTGCCATCTCCTCTCGCAGATGGTTAGCCTCCATATCAGTACTGCGATCGTCTTCTTGAAGCTCCGATGATAAATACTCATCAATAGGATTAGTCTCCCTCCATCGACCAGTAGCAATATATTCTTCTATCAGATCTCTTCGATGAGACGACTTCGAAGCTGTTGACTGCATCGAGACAAGCATATCTGCAGCCTTCGTCCGTTGTTCACTTTTTCTATATATATCTGCGAGGAGAGCCATGCTCTTGAAAGTATCTGGATGGTCAAAATTGAGCACTTTCTCCCGAACCCCTAATAGTTCTACTGCTACCGACTCAGCCATGTCGTAGCGCTTTTGCGCTTTGTACACCATTGCGAGATTTTCGATGGTGCTTAGGGTAGCCGGGTGTGTCTCACCTAGCACATATGCTCTGATACCTCGCGTTGATAGAAGTATTCCCTCTGCTTCAGTAAAGTTTTCATGCTTAATGTTTTCCAATGCCTGGTTGTTCATAGCATCTGTTCCTATTCCATAAATATGCGAGTGATCGGCAATCCACTTTGTAAGTGCCGGCCGTACACAAGTACGAATTATGAAGTCACTGTGTCGCTTTAGTTTACCGAGAACATCGAACCAGCGTCGGCGTGCTACTGTAATACGAGTAGAGGTTGAATTTCCTTGGGTATCCTCATTCAAATGGAACTCAGAATCAAAATCACTGTTCCTGGAATCTTCAATGGCAGCATTAGCGTTAGTGGAATCGACTTCATCCGTCCCGTTCGAGTAAATTGATCGAGGGAGTGAGAATATAGCGAATCGCTCTAGATGTACCGCTATATGGCTTTCTAAATCATCCAAGGCCTCTACGACTACCAAGCATATCGGACAGCATCTATCAGGCGACGTCAAGGTGGACTCACTGATGGCGCCCATTGATATCTCGGACAGACTAGGATCATGATCCGTGTCATTATACAAGTGTTCTTGGTAACTTTGTAATTGTAGAAAGGTTTTGGCTGGGTGTTCAGGGCAACGCCAGACTTTTCGATGGCAAAAGCTTTCATGTGATATCCAGTCCTCGCGAGTGTCATACTGTTGATCGGCAGTTTTGCAGTATTCGTAGGTACATATATAGGGTCGGAGATCACGGATTAGATGGGCTCTATAGTAGCTGTTAGTGCCAAGTTGTTGAATCACATAATATTCAATCTGGGTCGTACCTACCTCCAAGCTTTGGGCTCCAAAATACTTCTTGGACATAATGTGAAGCAAAAGGGGCACTCGAAAAACGGATCTTCTTGTCGGGTTGAAGGCGGATCAGGAAAGCTCAGAACTTCCTTGCCTGGCTTCCATGCTGACGGTGCATATTCGGACACGGAAACAGTAGATTGGTTATCCATCAGATTCAGTTTCGGGATGTTGAGACGGGTAGCGGTTGTAATGGAAAGAGTTGGGCAATGCTCTGTACCTGGTACCCTGACCTCCTTTTCAACAAAAGACGGATATGGAAGTGGCTTGGTGCTGATAGCGATTGGCGTCGCGCCTGTAATGGGGAAAGCATGTTGTGTAAGCTTGACTCGATGATGTCTCCAATAAGCGAATTGCTGTCGTCGACGACCATTCGTACGCACGATACGACTGATAAGAATTTCGTCGGCTCTCGTCAAGTTCAAGTTCTGTGCGGGAGTAGTCTTGGAAGGCTCTGCAATCTTTTTGCCGTTCTGAGTTTTCTCGATACTGCAGTCCTCAGACAATGGGCAATCTTTGGCTGACTTCCGGTACTGTAGAAAGACAGAGCTGACATAGTCGTAATCAAATCTTTCAAAGACGCTGAAAAGATCAATACCAGTTTCTTGGTCGAGTTGCTGATAGCATTGAGCCTTTGTTGACCCAAGTCTTGACGATGGGTTACGAATCTTTGTGGAGAGCTTGTAGAGGCGATCAATGGGATCTCTGATACTGTCCAGAAGCAAATCAATATCCGAATCCTCATTTTGTAAAGCGTCATCATCCAAGTCTAAGGATATCTGAAATTCGTCATAAGGGCCTTCGGAGGTATCATATTCCCTTCGGTGTCTCATGTGTTCACCTTCATTGCAGTACTCGATTACTGCGATATTATTCATTAGGGGGGATTGCAGAGCAGATGATAGGACACGTCTTACCTTCACCCAGCGCCTCGTTGATGTCAGTCATGAATCTACGCAGTATACGTTCAAGACTCTCTGCCTCTCTGACTCGATAATCTAGAGATCCGTGGCCTAATGCGAAGAGCCCCATGTTTATAGCCCATAGCTCAAACCGGTCAGCTTCCGCGGAAAACAAGGCACTAGGCCATTTCTCTCTCGTATCGTCACAAGGAGGATTGATGCTCCTGATCATTTTCAGTAATTGTATTGTGTGGCGACCTATGTCGGCTAACGATGAAATTTCCGATACGTGCGCCATAGTCAAAAGTATATGTTTATGGGCTAAGGAAGAAAATGATGATGGGATATCCAAGTTTAAGGCTGCGCTAGTGCAACGGTGTAGATAGCAAGAAGAACGCGACATGCTGTGTACCCGACAAAAAACTGTTTCTTTGGTAGATCAACCGAAGTCTGTGACACACTGCTATAACTACACTTTACTGATTGCAGCCTCCTCGACTAGCAAACTTCAAATTATCGTCAAAATACTCTGATTCGTTGCCGGTCAACTTCTATACTGAGCTGATACAACCTTCTTCCTTCTTTCCGATATATTCTATTACTATGTCTGGTATCGAAATCGCAGGCCTTGTTCTCGGCGTGCTCCCCATCATGGTCCAAGCCGTTAGCTTCTATAAAAATGATGTGAGGGGCTCGTATAGAATTATGTTGCGGAAACGAAAATATATCGAAAAGTTATCCCATGCACTTCTTATGCAACAACAAATTCTCGAGGAGACCATAAAATCGGTGGTGATTGCAAGTGGTTGTGAAAGTATACTTCGCCTAGAGGTTAATCCTCATCACTACCTGACGGATGAGTGCGTACAAGAGCAGGTTTTGGATTTTTTAGGGCCCAAGAATGCTAGTGCATTCAGAGGTGAGCTTGAGCAGAGTAGCATCATTGTCAAGAATTTAGCAATTCATATGGCAAACCTTGTCCCCGATTTCAAGGTTCGCGCCGCCCTGCTGAAAGTATCATATGCATGCTGACACATCTACAGGGCAATGAAAGCGATCTTCTTGGAATAATCACTGCAAATCGGCGTACTTCAAGGCAAACTGATATACGCCAACGATTTTCGCTGATGTTTAGTTACAAGGAGCTCCTAGGTATCATTGAGGAACTTGACAACACTACCAGCAGGCTTGATCGATTTACAAGATGCGTAGTATCCAACCGCCAGACTGTCCATGCCAACACATCTGCAAAATCTATCAAGCTTGCGAAAGCCCTCCGCAAAATCCGCGGATTCGCTGGCGACTTATATCTCGCCCTTTGTGAAAGTTGTAAAGGCGATTGCCATAACCACCACGAAGTAACATTGTTCTTGGAAGATCGCGTCGAGAGTGCCGCAGATATTTTGAGGAGTACTGGGCAAAGCTACGAGCGGAATCCCACATTGGCCTTTAAGATTATTTTTGCAGCAGGTATGCGTCAGGAGCAAATTCTCTGGGACGAAACAACTATTCAAGTATGCCATGACCCGCAAGATATCCATCAAGACAGTGAGCAATCATCCACGTCAAGGGTCAGAATCTTTACTCCAAAGTCTCAATCACCGGCACCAAGGAAGCAAGAAGCTGCCTTTATAGGCAACATTTGTGCAGCTATCGAGCAAACTAGATGTAATCCACATCCAGTCACATTCGTCCTCACCGAGAGAAACAAGATTGAAATGAAATTCACCGAAGAAAATATCCGGCTTACGCACAAGCAACACGACACGATATCACTGAAAGATATCTTCCTATTGGATGTAGGGACATATCGTCGCGTGCCTATACTGCCACCGAAAAGCCGAATACTCATAGCGCTCACGCTTTCCTCAAATCTTCTTCAGTTGTTCCAAACACAGTGGCTGGAAAGCCCATTGTCAAAGGACACAGTACGTTTCTTAGTAGAGCAAGGGCAGTTTATCAATGGAGGGTCCTCAGTGCAGCAGAATTTTGATCTCGACCGACCGTTTGTTTCGCTTACGTTTGGTAGTGCATCTCCAGCTTATCCCAAAACACAGGTGAATCAACTGGAGCCAAAGGTTGCACTTCTTGAATTTGGAATTTTGCTTCTTGAACTATGGTTTGAGACAAGTTTGGAAACCCGATTCAGATGCAGCGGAGCTCAAACTGCATATTATGCGCGGCTAGCATGTGCGATCGAATGGCTCGATGGCGCGAACGAGCTTCCCGATTGGTATCAAAAGGCTGTCTCCCATTGCATTCGGCATCCAATTGGAGGGCAATTCGGTACCTCAGACTGGGAAGATATACATTTTTGGGGAGCGATTTGTAGCGGCGTGATTGAGCCTTTGTGGAAGTTATGGAAGAATTATTGTCGTTGAAATAGGCAAACATATGTGAAAAGATCTAGAAGGGAAGATCAAATATCGACTTTGATGTATAACTGGTGTGGTGGCTCATGAGCCATCAGCACCTCAGTTTAATCCAGCGTGCACCAATATTTTGGAACCAATTTGGGCCATACTGCCAATGAGATGTTTCGAACAAAAATGAGACAATGTAGCGACTTCTATTGGGTAGGTGGCCTTTATGTTTAATTCTTGACCTAGATGACTGTGGCCGCATTGAGCAGCAATGATAGGGATACTTACCAAACGGTCCATCCGTTCTGCAAGACACTTCAGCCGTTTCTTAACAGTAGATTGTAGTATCGCAGTTGTGGGTGAGTTATCATACGCACATATCCAGCTTCCTCTCAAAAGGTTTCCGACACCATCACAACATCCGACAATTCCAAATATAAATCGCATCCAGTGCACTGTACTTCATTGTACAGAAGTGATATATGTATAGGTTCTGTTGAGGAAACCGATGTCCAGTAAGTTGTTCAGGATTATAATGTACAAAATAATGATATGTGGGGAGGACCAATAGAAATTATGTTACCACGTCCAGCCAATCAGATCATTGCCAATTAAGGATACAAATTCACCGATCGGATCGGATCAACAATCGGCGAAAACATGGAGAAATTTCATTTCTTTTTCTTTTGTGACTAACAAAAACCAATGTATTCTTGAACCATGTTTTTGGTATGTTAAAGGGTTGGTGAATGATTTCAAGTTCGAGTCGCTAACATATTATATCTAGAGACTTGGTCCGAAGGGGTTGCGAGTACGGACTCCATGTCCTCTCTATGAAGTGGGAGCTTGCCGCGGGGGATATCGAGCATACACGGCGACGGCAAGGCGTTGGCAAGAGGTATTCCACTCACAGACGGAAGATCCATCATCATCCGCGATTCTATCTGCCCTCAAAACGACACCTCGAGTTGCGCAGACTTTGACGGAAAAAATCGTTCAACGCTATTCACTTGGGTTAGGGAAAGATAAAACTTTGAAGGCTGGAGGTACCAAACCACTCTGCGAATGACGTTGAACACAAGAGCTTCAGGGAATTGGTATTGAGAATAAATTGCTAACAGAACTGTTAGACTATGTGACGCTTTCACCTCATTACTGTATGACCCATGAGTGAGTCACAACCTTAACTAAGTTTATACAAGTAAATTCTAACCACAGCCTTAGCAATTCTTGGCCCGTAGCGACGAAGTTCATGTCAATTGGTGCAACGAAAATTCACAATACCAATCAGATAGTTTGTACACTCGATCACGATGTGCAAAACAAGAGCGAGACCAATCTCAAGAAATACAAACAAATTGAAGAATTCGCACGGAAACAAGGCGTAGACTTTTACCCTGCAGGTCGAGGCATTGGACATCAAATTATGGTTGAGGAGGGGTATGCTTGGCCGGGAACAGTCACTGTCGCATCAGACAGTCATAGCAATATGTACGGAGGTATTGGGTGCCTGGGGACAGCAATGGTACGGACCGATGCAGCAAGTATTTGGGCGACGGGACGAACGTGGTGGCAAATCCCCCCTATCGCAAAAGTTACTCTCACCGGGGTGTTGCCAGTCGGTGTCACAGGAAAAGATGTAATTGTCGCATTGTGTGGTCTTTTCAATAACGATGAAGTCCTCAATCATGCTATCGAGTTCACTGGATCTGAACAGACAATGCGCAGCCTTCCAATCGATGACCGACTTGCTATCGCTAACATGACCACGGAATGGGGTGCCCTTTCTGGCTTGTTTCCAATCGATCCAGTTCTTGAATCCTGGCTTAGATACAAAGCGACTACATCGGCGATGTTTGCACCGAAAGAGGGAAAAGACCCACGTTTTACCCATGCTCGGATTGATGATCTCATCCGTAATCAACTTGTAGCAGATAAAGGAGCCTCATACGCAAAGTCCCTGTATCTCAACCTCTCGACACTCTCCCCTTACGTAGCGGGCCCTAACAGTGTGAAAATCGCTACTCCGATTCGAGACTTGGAGACTAAGAAGATCAAATTAAACAAAGCCTACCTAGTGTCATGCACCAATTCTCGCGCATCGGATCTTGCTGCGGCCGCCAAAGTTTTCAAAGATGCTGCAGAGATCTCACCTGACAAGACCATTCCTAAAATCCCAGCTGGCGTGCAGTTCTATATCGCCGCAGCTTCCATACCAGAACAAGAGGCTGCTGAAGAAGCCGGTGATTGGCAGGCTCTTCTTGAAGCCGGTGCTCAACCTTTGCCTTCAGGATGTGGTCCTTGCATTGGACTCGGAACGGGATTGTTAGAACCCGGAGAAGTCGGCATCAGTGCAAGCAACCGCAATTTTAAAGGCCGCATGGGATCTACCGACGCCAAAGCATACTTGGCTAGTCCCGAAATCGTTGCAGCAAGCGCTATGAATGGATATATCTGCGGACCAGGATGGTATGAAGCTCCAGTTGGAGTAAATAAAGTCGTCCTTGGCGAGGGTAATGGAAACGCCGAAGAAGATAAGGCTATAAGCATTGAGGAAGCCCTTGATAAACTTATTGCACAAGCAGAGTCGATTGTTGAAGGGGCTGAGTCCAATCTCTTTGGCCAGTCCTCCAAGGAAGATGAACCTGCCACTGAGACGCTTACTGAAATTCTTCCTGGATTCCCTGAAAAGGTCGAAGGGGAGATAGTCTTTTGCGATGCGGACAATGTGAACACAGATGCGATATACCCAGGCAAATACACTTACCAAGATGGTGTATCGGTCGAGAAAATGGCAGAAGTATGCATGGAGAATTACGACAAGGAATTCCGAACAATTGCCCGCGAAGGCGACATCCTCGTTTCCGGGTTTAACTTCGGTTGTGGTAGTTCTAGAGAGCAAGCTGCTACTGCTATTCTTGCCAAAAAGATTCCTATGGTTGTTGCTGGAAGCTTCGGGAATATTTTCTCTAGGAATAGTATCAATAATGCATTGATGGGTGTTGAGGTTCCACGTCTCGTTCAGAGGCTCCGTGAACATTTTTCGGCTTCAGCTCCGGTGTCATCCGAGAAGGAAGTCACAGAGCCAAACCAAAATAGCGAGAGCTTAGACTCACCAAAGCCAGCAGAACAAGCAACTCCGGATGGAGAGAAGATGTTGACAAGAAGAACAGGTTGGACATTTGTGTGGGATGTGAGGAGAAGCAAAGTCGAGATTCAGGAAGGTGAGGGCGGTGAAAAGTGGAGTCAAAAGGTTGGCGAGTTACCCCCAAATGTGCAAGAGATCATCGCGAGAGGCGGGTTGGAAAAATGGGTCAAGGGGGAGCTTGGGAAATAGTAGAAATGACATTGGGCTTGGGGGTTGCAAACATGATCTATATTTCTTTCACTACCGATGCAATAAATGAATTACAATAGGTCAATTTGTCCATCCATGCGGGATGGAAGCAACTATGTGATCCACCAAATTCTTTTGCTCTGCTATTAGCTGGGAACAGCCGAAACTGCATAAATAAACTCCTTGTCTTTTACGTAGTCGTCATCATTTGCAGAAGCATTTTTCTTGGTGCAATTCATTAACAACCAAATCATTGTGCAACTGACATGACGGCCATATCATAATCATCGGCTCAGAACCAGGTGCTCCACCTCCCCTTCCTTCCAAAGAAGTGAGGCCCTTACTAGTGGGGGACTCAACAATCAGAGATTGTGGTAATAATTCACTGTTTATGGAGTTTATTTCAACAATAAAAGGTTTTCCCCAATCTTTCTAGTAATTATCTTAATATCCGGTTTCATCCTTTGGAAACAATCCTATATAGGTTTCAAATGATTGAGGTTGATCGAGATCTTTATATTCTTACATTTATTCTGCCTCTTTTATCGTTATGAAAGCATCACCAGTTCGAACTTCTTTAGATATATCCTGAGTGAGCTGCTACAGCCGTTGCTATGATCAAGCTCAACAAAACCATGGTTACTCTTTTACTTGTGTTCTTATCAAATCTAACCACCTCCACGCATGAATTTATCACCATTTCTCTTGCAAGTGGTCAGTCCACCCAAGCAATTGTTCCATCTCATACAATATCCGTTCCTTCAACTTCCGAAGCACAAGTCATACGTCTCACTTCTGCTTCTCCTGTGGCAACATCGCCCACTGCTGTTCCAAGTCTTGGATCCGCCAACAGTTCATTTGAAACTCAGATGTTGGATTGCCAAAACTGGTATCGGAAACAGCACGCTGCTCCGGATCTACAGTGGAATGAAAGTCTGGCTAGTTCAAGCAGGACCTGGGCACACAAATGTCCTTGGGGATATTCGGTATGCCATCATCCGTCTCATTTTCTTTTGGGTGGTTATAAACACATTGGAGTGATTATGAAGCTGACCAGCCAGGACGATGAGGTTGTAGGGGAAAACATTGCAGCAAGTTTTACAGATGTCGCCAGTATAGTCGACAGCTGGGGCCTCGAGCGTGTGAAGTATAACTGGCTTCTGCCAAATTACACGGCCCCAGCAGCACAATTTACGCAAATGGTTTGGAAGGCTACAACAAATGTCGGTTGTGCATACGCAGAGTGCTGTACGTTACGTCATCTTCTTTTCTGGAATACGGAGAGTGAATGTTAACCCAAATTAGCTGCACCAACCGCGCCGAACGACCTACCGAGACCATATATAGTCTGCCAATATTATCCGCCAGGCAATGTGGGAGACGGCACAGAATGGCTATTGAACGTGGGACCGTTACAGTTCGGAAACATGGCAACGGGAATAGTCGCCAGTGGTGGCATAAATGGGAGTGGCGGAAGTACATCGAGTTTGAGCAACACCCTGGGAACTAAGACTAGTGCCGTTGCTGATGTTCAATCCTCTGCCACAAGCACCAGTAGTGCTTCCACTCCTGCTAGTGTAGCTAGCAGGACTATAGAGAACAGCTTCGTCAGTTTGGTCATAGCAATGGGATCAAGTTTGGTGCTGCTCAAACTTGATGTTTGACGCGGTCTGGGTATCTGGGATACCTTATTCGTTCAGGATTTTATCATTATCAAACAATATAGAAAGCAATTAATTTGCGAATCCTTGCTGGTGAGGAGCTGCACCTACCTGTTTTATAATATAATGGATGCTTGGAGGTCTCGGGTTCCACATCAAATAATAGCAGTTTGTTCACAACCAAAGGTAAAACAGCGTATATTTTGTCTTCAGCTGAATTTCACCAACAATCGTATGTCAGTGATTGTAAATCAGTATTACTCCTTGCTTGTCTCTACAGACATTTCCTACCACGTCAGTGTTTGAAACGGCAGGGCTTTGGAATGTTTGATAGACAATCCGTATATGATTGGAATTGTGCAAACAAGATAGTATTGCTCAGCCGGTGCTAGAGCCATAAGGTATAAATGCTCTCCGTTATCCCGATACAGAACCATCTCTCCATGTTTGAAGCCTTTCTGGAATTCTATACCTAGCCATGTAGACGATATTGATAATAAAATCCTTTATAATAGTCAATTTTCATATTCACCTACCACATCATCAGTTGTATTCCACCTGAAGTTTCGCCGCAGCAATTGAGGAATATTCTTACCCTTTAGCTATTCATCCAATGAAGCTCTTGGTTTGATATAGCCACTAAATCAATATGAGTTATAGACCTTGAATTCTAACCTACCTTATCTAGAAACAGAAAGGCTTGCCTTCAAGCGCCTGCTACATTTTCCCTACACACCTGCCGTGAAATCTAGTATGCACGTCCCTGCCCAAACGAACAGAAAAGTCTTCCCAGAAAGGATGGTACCCTGTACTCGAGCATTGAGCAAGTCCACTACCTTGCGTGGGGTTTAAATTGCCGTCTCTTCGGCAATATCAAGAACTCTCCTTTCTAATATTTCGTTTGAGAATCGTGCCCGCAGTATCTTGATATCTTCTTTGCCAGGAACACAAATTTCTGGCGTCGAGCATATCACCATACTCGCCTCGGATAATATACTCTTCATCATTTCGACAGTGGCTGGGAGCTTGAACACATCCCTCCTTTCCCTGCTCCTTGCCGCTCCTTCTTGATCTTGAACCTCACTCCCCATTTTGATCATGTATATTACTCAGCCCCCCCCCCCTTTCTATCCATATCTCGATAAAAGATTCATGATTCCTTCCCGTTCCTAAAGAGTGTGCCCCTGCCCCTGCTCCTGACCGAGGCCCTGGAACAGAGGAGATATTTAGAATTGACCTTATCAGCGTTCAAGCCCCTTCATATAGATAAAGCAGTACTTATTGTTGTGAATATCCTTCTGTATATCCTTCAATCATCGTGGCATATCCTAGCACATCCTAATCTAGAAACCGTTCCACCGAGATGCCGTGCCAGTCATATCATGGATTAAGTTCGGTATAGAAGTCGAGGCAATATCGAGAGGTAGCTGGTGTGGCAGAAGCAGAGGATTGGCTCAATATAGCTTTGGTGAGAAATCTGTTTGAAGCATCAGTATCCCAACCATAGTAGTAGTCAACTTATGACTGGTTAGACCATGTACAACTCAGCCGAAGGCCATGCAATGGTCTACAACGTGGATAAGTCTAAAATAGGATGCCGGAGAAACATTTTGGGATCTAAAACAGGTAAAAGCCACCAGCTCGCACACTTATATTTTGAGGAACTAATGCATGATTAGCTATTCTGCCAACTGCGCACGACCCTCTGCGACCCGTTGTGCCCGTTCCCCAACATGTATTAGCCTCCTCCCTAGCCTCCGATCCCCTTCATCTCACACTTGCTTCTTCCATCCCCACTAGTATACTCGCTAGGTTATCGAAGACCATACTTTTCCCCATCTTTCTGTTCTGCGGTCCCTATCTCTGGAGTTAGTGGCAAAGAAGCATATGAATATGACCCTGATCGTACATCTTTAAGGGGTAAGTGGACAAGTTCTCTGTTCTCAGATATGTTTCGTAATAGTTTTATACCTTCTTTTTTCAAGTCTTCTTCACGGACCAGTCAACACTATGAAGATCGGGTGTGCGCTTTTGGCAGCGCGCACCGTGTGCAATCTTTGCTCGGTTCGCTATATCCGAATAGCTGCTTTCCAGGAGACTATGCCTTCTTATTCTGACTAGATTGGGATCCACATTGGTTGTCTTAACTTGTGTATTGTTCGACTCTGTCGTAAAGAGTCCGCAAGGGTGCCGAAGCGTGTCGTGACAGTAGGATATATTCTAGTGGTTCATCGTAAGGTATCAGCTTAATTTCTTGCTCTTGAAGTTCGTGAAGTCGAAATATAACGATCCGCAACGGCGCAGATTAGAGTTGAATATTGAAGATCTGGCATACCGGGCAACAGAGTACTTGAATCTTTTGTGAAGGCGAAGCTCGAAGAGGTTCTGTAGGCTTATAAGTCAATTGGGAGGTGTGTCTAAGTGCTCAGCATGGTCTAAGGAGGGTTTCGATGCTTCTAAGTGATCAGGAGGCGTGTTGAAGTAGCTAGTTTGATTCGAAGAGGATCTGCATGCTTGTGGGCCAATTGGGAGGTGTGTTGAAGTGGCTGGCGCGGTTCGAATAGTGCTGAATGTTTGCGAAGTCGATTGGGAGATGCGTCGAAGAGGCTGGTATAATTCGAGGAGGTTTTGGATGCTTGTAAGTTGATTGAGAGGTGTGTCGAAGTGGCTAATATGATTCGAATAGGTCTTGAATGCTTGTAGAGTCGATTTGGAGGTGTGCCAAAGCGGCTGGCTTGAAGTCAACGACGAGAAGACTATGATAGATCGCCAAATTTGGAGAGGTAGCGATAACAGATGCCTTGATTAGCTTTGCGGTTAAGATCAAGAGCTATTTCCAAACCAACGAACTTACTGATTCATAAAGAGATTAACCTACTGGGGCCTCAACCTGATGTTGAACATGGTGTAAGATTATTCACGAATTCTCTATGCTTGTAGGTAAATATGAAGCTATTCGTAAAGGAAATAGGGAACAAATAACAATGCAACACCATGGATTTGAGCCTCGCTGCTGCTAACGTCACTGCTCCTACTGTTGAGTACGACGCTAATGCTCCTCTCTTCTGGCTCCTCAGAGTTGTATACTTTAGTTGAATTTACTGTATTTCTAGCTAAGTTGAGAGTGTAATCAATGCACTTCAAAATTTCTTGTTATTTCATGCTACATTTAACGCGTAACCTCACTGCCACGCGGCTTACTACTATCAATTTTACTCCTACTATATTCCTGTATCAATGCTTCTAAAAGATAAGTTGCTCTCTATGTATAAATTACACTGGAAATATAATCGGAATTTGGGAGGTTACTTCTATTGTCTGGTAGGTGGGAACAAAAGTTGAGGACTTATTGATATATACATCATCTTATTCACAAGAGGGCCGATTTCAAAGAATTTATGTATGGAATGTAACAGATGTTTAAAGTCTATGAGGCGTCCATAATATTCCATTGAATTCTCATTTCCTTGTAGTGATGCTGAAGGAAGGCAAACTGACCCCGCTCAACCCCCATATTCCTGATTGGGCCTATATATGTATACATGGAAGGAAAGTTCAGTTTCCATCGCAGATTGACAAACCCTTTCCAGTTTTCTATAAGATATGAAAGAATATGAAAGAATCAGGCAGCCGCAGCATTCAATGAAGGCCTGAGCCTGGTTAATTTTCATGCAATTTCCCTCGGAGACTATCTCCGGCCCATGAAAATTTTTCATTGGCCCTACAGAGACTTATTGAGCTGTATCTAGGAATATACACTGGGTGATTCACAGTCGGGACCCACCCAATTCACTGTAGGATTAACAAATTCTACTCGGATTCACTGTGTGATTAACAAATTCTACTCGGATTCACTGTGGGATTAACAAATTCATCCCTCGGATTCACTGTGTGATTAACAAATTCTTCCCTCGGATGAGGTCTTTCATAGCTCGCTTAACTATGCCACCATACTAAAATACTTTTATTATTTATTATTGAGAATCTACCCGTAACTTTTCCTTTCTACAACTTCAATTTTTACCTTCTTCCACAATACAGACAAAGATATCCCATACACTGCTTGACTTCAGCCATCTTGACCTCAAAGACGCTTCTACTTGCCATACTTGCTACAGCAAAAAAGCCTTTCTACTGAATTCATTTCAAATCCTTCGAAGCTATCTTGTTCTTCTTCCACTTGCCGTACTCATTAAAATAAAAAAGAAGCCTTTTGCTGAAAGGATCTCGAAATCCTTCAGGCAGGTATCCTATTCTAGTTCTATTTACTCTACTTGAAAAAGCAAAAAGTCCCTTCCATTTAGATTGTCTTGGAATCCTCAAGGCCGTTCTATTCCACATCCATTGCTCCAGCAAACAGCATTTATTCTTGGATCGTTTGCAAATCCTCAAGATCCTCTTCAATTTGCCATACTTACTAGAACAAGCAATTTATCCGTGTCGAAACGCTCAAGGTCATCAAACTCTTATTCTACTTCCATTTACTATACCTGCCAAAGGAAAACTTTCTATTCAAACTATCTTGAGATCCTGAGGGTCATACTATTCCACTTCCACTTCCGTTGCTACAACGAACAGCACTTCTTCTTCAATCGTCTCGAAATCCTCAAGATCCTTTTGCTCTGATTCGATCTGCCGTACTTAGTAGAGCAAGCAACCTCGACCATCTCGCAATCCTCAAGACAGTTATACTCTAATACCATTTGTTATACTTGCTGAAGCAAAAACTTTCTGTTTAGATTGTTTTGAAATCCTCAAGGCGACTCTATACTACTTCCATTGCTAGAGCAGACATCCTTTCTATCTCAGCCGCCTCGAAATCCTGAAGATCACTCTATTTCACCCCCGGTTGCCATACTTGCTAAAGCAAAAACTCTTTCTACTTACACTGTCTTGAATCCTCGAGGTTATTCTCTTCGGATACGCACGTACCTTCAAGGCCATTCGGTATCTAATCACAACTTCAACTTAGTTCCTTTTGAAGAACTACCCTACTAAAGGTCAGTACTATTCATTCCATCCTTGGTTATCCTTGTGGAACTAATTTCTCATTGGGAACAGAGCAAAGTCTTCTGATTCGCACGGTTGCAATCACATATACCCCTGGCTTATCTCTTTTGGGACACTACTCTACTAAAGGTGCGTACTACTAATCATCCTTGGGTATCCTCGTGGAACTAACAACTCGTCTTGAACAGAGCACAATCTTCCGGTTCTCTCGATCACAACCACATTTATCCAAACTAGGCTTCCGCTTCACATCTTACATAGACTCAACCAGTACGCCCTCGACGTTTCTTAGAACAAAATGTCGGCCAGTAACCTCGATACCCGTTATCTATTCGCCCATGAGATTCAGCAGGACAAGGTCGTGATGCATCTAAACGACTATGTACATCATCTGACTACAGAGGAGAAAAAAAAGATTTGTCACACTGTTCCTCACCAATTAGGCACACCACGTCTTCTCACACAAGCTGAGAACGATGCAATTGGTTATCTTGATTTGACAGGAATGAGTGGCGTGCCCTGCTACACCAGCAATTCTGTAGGCACATTGGTATTTCGACAAGTCTACGTCGGACCAGAGCATATTCAAAGCCATGGCTTAATGGAAGAATTTGGGAGTTTGCGTCAAATCCTTCTTGAGCCTGATTATGAACCAGCCTTAAGTGCTGTAAATCCAAAGAAGGGCGTGCATAAGCACCAGCCAGTGATCACTCGCCAGCCTACCAATGGTCCATCCTCGATCCAAATGGGCGCGATTGCTCGCCAAGACGTCGCCTCGAGTCGTCATATCACCAATCGCCTGTTCGAATTATCGGGCCAATTACTCGAGCAGTTTATTCCTAACCTAGGCAACGTTTCAAAAGATAATGAATGGCATAGAAACGCATCTCTGACGTTTGGAGGAAAGAAGTTTTCGAACTCGATCCAATTCAACTTCACTCCCCTGAATAAAACTTTAGAGGCGTCGTTAGGCAATAAGGGGCAGATCCATACCGATTCGCATGATGACGAACTGATGTTTTCCGTTGTACTTTTCTTCGGAAACTTTCCAGAAAATGAGTTTCCTGGATATTTCAACAACACTACTTTCCGGACGCGGTTTGTAGCGGCACCCTTCAGTGCCTATATCTTTCCCGCGAGGGCCAGCTTCCACTGTGGCTCAGGTGGTGGTCAATACCCACCATCCGTTCCACCTGGCCATCCTCTTCGTTATATCACGCCGCCGGGGGTTGAAATCCCTCGTTTACAAGGGCCAGCGGCCAACAATTACACCCGATGTGTCGTAATTGTTTACCCTACCCAGCCCGCGTTTCACCCCGCACCAGAAAAGATTAACACGGAACTGTGGGTTCCTGCTGCCCTAACTCTGTTCAACTCCCAAAAAGAGCAACAAGAGTGGAAGCTGAGAATGTACATAGTCTACGAGCCTGTATTCCTTGCAATCCAAGCTTTTACCGAGGAAGAATTGTTTCGAAAGGAAATACCTAGGATATTCCTGTGGTTGCGGTCCTGGTGGCGCTTGCTACACATAGCACCCCACGCTTTCTTTAATGGTATGCCTTTAAACAAGGAGGAGCAGTATCGATTTGACGAATCGGAGGCTATGGAGGTCAAGGCCTTCAATGGTGGCAGGAAAGCCATACTCTCCCTACAAGACGCTATTGAGTTCACGGACCTTGGAGACAAGTTCAAAGAACTCCAAGAACACTTCGAAGCTCGGAGGCATACAAGTCCCGAGTTCTTCGTGGAGAAGTTCTTCTGGTTTGATCTGGACGAAAAGGTCACTCGCTACCCGTCTCTGGACATGGCGAGGAAGACGATTCAGGAGCACAGAATGGGAGAGAGGCCCGAGATCACCCAGCTCCGACGAGACATTGGGGAGACGTTCTTTGGCTCCTCCTATAAAGCCAAGACGGATCTCCCGTACACAGCAAAGCTCGTTAATACCCACATGGACTACAACCATGTGTTCGATCCGGCCACAGATACCATCCCAGCGAGGCCGGACTGGGTGCCCTCGGGAGATGGGGGTATGGAGGTAGAGAACGAGGAAGACGAGTACGAGGACGAGGACGAGGACGAGGACGAGGACGAGGACGAGGACGAGGAAGATCTCGAATACCTCTGAGAGAGGTAGTAGTATGATTGGCCCGGGAGAGTCCCATAGTTAGCTTAGCTGTAGATTAGTCATCGTCAATGCAACCATTCAAGAGAGTAATTACTCATTGTTCATTCTCACTTGTGATTGGCTCGGTTATTTTTTTCATTGATAAGGAGAGACACTTAGGGATTTAAACATTATCGTATATTTACCTGATATTGACTGAGTAATACTTTCAAATTCTAATAAGCTTTGAATCTCGCTGCATATTCATCCAGTATGAACTGGGTAATATCATCAAATATTGTTAGGTTCTGGAATATTGCGCATATTCATCTGGTGTTAACCGAGTAGTATTCTCAGATCTTTATAAGGTTTTTAAAACTATGGTATATTCACCTAATGTTAAGTAGATGATATTCTTCGAAATCACCTTCAGTTTTAAGAATTGGTGCATATTCCTCTGATATGAACTGAATAAATACCCTCCCAAGTCCCATTGAATTCTAAATACTATCACATTATTATCACATACATGTCTGATATTACCCGAGTAATATCCTCCTAAATTTCATCAGACTTCAAGAATCAACATATACTCATCCAATATTAACTGGGCAATAACCTCTTAAATCCCATTCGAGCTCTCAGTATTGGTATGTATTTATCTGATATTAACTGAGTAATAGCCTCCCATATCCTATTAGACTTCATGTATTATCATATATTCGTCTAGTGTGCTTGTGTAATACCCCCTTTACTCTCATCCCGCTCTAAACATTACCCTATACTCGTCTGATATTAAGTGGGTAAAAGTGCACTAAAGTCCATCTCTAGCTCGGAAATCCGATTCTAATGCTTAACTATTATCTAATCGAGTCTTCTCTGATGTAAAATATGTTGGGGCCACGTTCAGTGGGGTGATTATATGCATTGTTGACTGGTTATTGGGATAAGAGGTTGAGGATACTATATTATACCTAGGCTAGGTAGTTTAACTATCTGATCAGTAACTTATTTTTTTATCTAAATGCCATGCTATCAACTTTCATCGCACACGGACATAATGCATTCGAACCCGACTCGGACTTCATCGAAATCAGTTTCAAGTTCTTATTAACAGAAAAGGAAAATTGTCTCCAAACACTTATAAAAGGCGAAGAGATTTGTTACTGTCGTTCTGCAACGTTTCTTGGAGGTGGCAAATAAATACTCATACCGGGCTCCATTTGATCCTTAAAAACTACATTCGAATCGATTCGTAAATTGAATTAAGGCTCGATTAAGTTCAAGTTTAATCAGATTTTATATTCAATTTAGGCTTAGTTAAGTTCGATTTGTCTAAATAAAAGAATCATAAAACTTTCGATCAAGACTGAAAACTCTTCCTTCTTTTAGTTGTGTAGTGTTATGTGTTGCTTGCGAAAGGTCTGCTTCTTGAGAAAGGTCTGTGGGTTGATTCTGTGAGTCCATGTTGTTCAAATTCTTGATGTGGTTTGCAATGTTTCTGATTGAGACTTGTCAGTTATGGGAAGGTAAGTTAAGGCCACTAGTTCCGCGAGAGTCCTGAACAGCTTCAACGAGAAATAGCCCCATAACAAGAATATAACTCTTCTCAAACTCGTTGCCTTCTCAAACTCGTTGCCTTCTCAAACTTATTAATACTCTTCAACACACTAACTTCCCAGGTCAAAGTCGCTGCTAACTCGGGGCAAAACTCGGAATCCACTATCGTAAGAATATAACTCGAACTTCGATTTGAAGGGAAGGGAAGGGGAGGAGGGGGGAGGAAGTAGGAAGAAATAAAAGAAGGCGGAAAGCAACTCTCCTCCCTCTCCTCCCTCT
>JWJA01004806.1:0-29502 GCA_000812885.1 Lanzia echinophila
ACATGTAGGTAAAGGTTCGCATACGGTGGAACATTAGGGACAAGTTTATTCCAGAACTCCATCGTAGCAAGTCCGTATCTACCCATGCAATACGTTTACAATGGACCCAAACCCGAAAAGACCTACCAGCAATTCGTGAGCGCCGTAGGATGTGATACGAATAGTACCAAGGGTGCTTTCGAATGTTTAGTCGGAAAAGACACTCTTACGTTGCAAAATGCTAGTGCGTATGTTTCTGCAGCTGGAAGCTATGCACAGTGGGCATTTTTGCCAGTGACGGATGGTGACTTCCTTGTTAAAAGACCGAGTGAGCAGTTATTAGCTGGGGAAGTTAATGGGTTGAGGATCTTGTCTGGTGTAAGTGATTCTCAGGGATATAGGGTGGGATTTTATTTTGTGAAAAGGATATTGTGCCTGACACATACAGAATAACGCGAACGAAGGAACGGGATTCGTCCCACAAAACATCACAACACCCCACATCTTCACCCAATACACCGAATCCCTCTTCCCACTCATGAGCAACCTCACCCTCAACACCCTCCACCAAACCTACGCCATCCCCCCCACCGTCCCGGGACCGCGCTTCAGCACCCTCGGTAACAGCGGTCCCTCCGCACTCAACCAATCCGAATTCGCCATCGGGCAACAACAGCGCGCCAACAATCTCTACGCCGAAAGCGTCTTCGTATGTCCCTCATACTGGCTCGCTACTGCTTTTTCTCCCTCTTCCTCTCCCTCTGTTTCCCCCTCTCCCTCACCCCCATCCCCAAAACAAGCCTGGAAATACGAATACAGCGTACCCCCCTCCGAGCACGGTTGTGATCTCGACTCCTACTACGCCTACAATCGCGAAGCTCTCGGACTAGGGACTTTAAGTCCAGGTTTCCGGACGGCGGTAAAGATGATTTGGGGACGATTTATTGTGTATGATGATCCTACGCTTCCGGATAGTGTTATTTCTTCTATTGTGGATTTGGGGAATGGGTCTCAGACGGGCGATGATTTGTGGGCGGCGGGGAGTGGGATATGGCCCTGGTGGAAAATAAACGGTGAAGAAAAATATAAAATGCTCCGCTTAAACATGACAGGTGGACATGAAACACAAATATTATGGACGAGTTCAGACGGAAGCGTGAGTTTTAATGTGAGTCAGGCTGCAGGACCGGGGCTGAGAGCCGATTTGGCCATTGTAGATGCGTGGACTTGGGAGGCTGGGAGGGGGGAGAGATGTCAGTTTTGGGCTGATATTGGAAAGTTTGTGCCTGAATAGATTGATTGATTGGGGCATATACTTTACTCTTTTGATAGGACGAAAAGGAATTTTTAATGGTAGCTTCATGATGATATGATATCACTTCAATCAACTTCATGGCACAAAACAAGATTTAAAAATCAACAAGAGGAGGTTTTGTAAATTTTGGAATTCTTTCCCATGCCATGCCAAACGCTATGCTATTTTATGCAAAATACCAAACCATTGTACAAACACGACGCGATATCTCAATACACATAAAGTCACATTCCCCCCTTTTATTTTTGCTTTGCTCTTCTCAAGGCCACCCAAGCACATTTCCAACACTCGTAATATTACCTCTACTTCCCATCAACGCAACTAAAATACCTACCAAGTCCACCACCAAGAGCACCACCGCAGCCGTCATGAATTTTGGGCTGAAAATGCGATAGAGCATAAGATGTCTTCTGAGCCAACCGGCCCACATTGTTGTTGCCAAGCCGACGACCGCATAATACAGCACATGCCATGCCAAGGCAACCGTTACATCTCTCAACAATCCCTTCTTTTTAGGTTGTTGTTTCCAGAACACTACAAGTGGAACGGCTGAAGCGGCAAGAATCTGCGGACCGAAAGAATTGAGGGCGACGAAAAGTGGTGACCATGGATAGCGGATTGTGTGTAGGGGAATGAAGGCTGATTCCCATTGGATGGCAGATAATGTGGCTTGGTGTCCGGTCTTGAAAAAATGGAAGGAGCCTAGAAGAGCGAGGACGATGGGGCCGATAGGAGAATTGGTGAGGGAATTAAGGTCGAGAAGCTCAACAAGAGAGAGGATTTGTAAGCACATGAGAGAAATAGCCCCAAAACCCATGGGCTTTTGAATCATGAGCACGGCGAGAAGAACATTGACAACAAGGAGGAAATAGCGGGCGCCGTGGGTATTGCCGTAGCCAAGGATCATGATCCGGGTGTTTTGTCTATTTGCAGAGGAGAGTGGGGTTTTCTCTCCAAGAGAGACGGTTCCGACTGATATGCACGGCGGCGCATAATTGAGTGCGATAGTACCGGCACCTATTGCAACAGCAAATACTGTTTGGGCGATAGGTACTCGAATAGACTTCAACAAACCTTCATATAAGACAGGCCACCAATTCCCATCATCAGCAGCATCTAGAGTCCAGAAAATGGAGATGAAGATGAGTCCTACTCTGAAAGAAAAGCCTATCCAGGCCGGCGCAAATCCTTCCCAAGAGCGACTAGTTTCATAGTAAGACTTGATGAAACTAGGCAAAGCCAGCGCAAATGTGTATGGGATCAGAAGCTGCCAAGGAGCAGACGTCGAGGAGGTGGCCGATGCATAATATGTTGACCGACAATAAGGCATCTGTTCTTCTCGGCACAGTTTTGAGAACGATGCTATCCAGCCAAGCCCAATAAATACCACGGAGTGATATACTCCTAAAGTACGATCTTTCTTTTGGGTTTGTCGAAGGGAAGAAACCGCGCCCACAATGCCGAAACTCGTGAGGAAAAACAACAAAATGGAGTCTTCCCAGATTGTGTACGAATTGGATGCGAAACCGATGGACTGACTAAGGGTGAAAATGACCGAAAGCCAGCCCCACAAGGAAGTTGGAAAAGGATTGCCAAGTTTCATCAAGCTTTTGAGGCAGCCAAGTAGCCCACCGATAGCAACACCAGCCACAGAGAAATTTACGGCGCTCTCCTCAGTCATGGATTGTAACAAATCAGCCTTCATAGTCCAAAGAGCCAACCCCATACCACCACCTGCGGTTGCGCAAATAGTTGTCCATAGCAGAAGACCTGGGTATGGTTCTTCCTCTCCAATGGTCTTCTCACCCTTTTTGATAGCCTCAAGTTCCAGTAGCGCTTCGGCCTCGCCCAAAACAGGAGTATCGACGGGTGCTTCATCATCCAAATTCTTGTTCGAGTAGAGGAGCAATGAAAGTACTCCACCAGCTAGAATGCAGATACCAAGAATCATGCTGGGAACATTGAACCGTGCCCAAAGATCTCGGCAAATTCTCAGAGTCTCTGTTTGATATGCCGAAAATGCATAATAAGCATCGCTTTTCTGTGCTTTATTTGAATCAATCTGTACAGCTTTTGTCCAAAGAGCATATGGCGAACCATCTACTTGGCTCTCGTCGATATCTCTTGCAGCAAAATATGAGGTCTGGTATCTCTTAATACCAGCAGCGGTCATTCTTGCCACACTTGCCAAGTTTTCCCAAGAGTTACCCTTCTTGCCTACAAAAGCTTCCTCGATTGGCTTGCCCAAATTATTGTACGGAATTGGCAACCCTAACAATAATGCCAGAGTTGGCACCAAATCGATCTGGTTTACTGGCCTTATTTTCGAATTCTGGGGAGGGGTTACAAAGGATGGATCAGTTCGGCCAAATATTCCTTTCTTGGAGTACATCCATAGCGCGGCTTCAATTTCATCGTCGCTTTCGCCTCCGTGGTCTCCTTTTGCATCCATACCATGATCTCCCATAATGACCAATAACGTATCATCGTCCAACTTCTCTACCAGCTCTCTTACCACTCCGTCCATTTGTTGTAACTTGCTTGTCATGGCTGGGTGATTTGGCCCATACCTATGACCGGCATGGTCTACACCCAGATAATGTGCAAACATGACATCCCAATCCTTCCTCTTATCTTGCTCCATTAGCGGCATAATGTGTTCGGTCACTCCATTATCCACCGTATGCAAGTCCCATACATTAAGAGAATCGTATGCATGACTTATATTCGCTTCGAAATATCCTGGGAACAACGCGGTCCACGTATCATCTCCTAAATGTACGATTTTCCGGCCCGCATCCTTGAGTTGTCCTAACAGATTATCTTCTTCGATCGCAGTGCCTGCGAAATTTGAACCCGCATCCACAAACGTCGGCAATGTGCCAGTTGTCAAACCCTTCAGTCTCTGAAGCGTCGTTGTCGGTGGGTCCGCGATAAATGGTAGCAAAAATGCATTCTCCGGCTGCTGGGTCGCAGTTTCGTATAGGAATGGTATCGCATTGTGAAATGCCTGTGGTTGAGATTCCGAGCCAGAAAATGGCACAGTAAAATCATATCGCAAAGCATCCACAATAACCACCATAGCTCTCTCAAATTTTCGAGGATGCCAACATCCGCCATCAGGCGTTCCCGAGCCCTTGTATTCTATATCTCTCGCTATAGGTGGTTCGCTGCATTTCGAAGATTCTTCTAATACCAAACGTGTGAGTAAAAACCCTTTGGTGAAAAAATATATTCCAGCGGCATGCATAAATCTAAGAAGAGAAGTTTAGCACGCGATTCATGCCACCAAGAAACTCACTCTATACATATACAATTCAAGGGAAGCAGAGGTACTCACAAAATCCAAGTCCACCATCCCATAACTCCCCACCAAGCTCTTCTAAACTTCCCTCTCTTCAAGTCGTTCAATCGGTCCCTATTGTCCTTGATCGGACCCAATGCCTTTTGTTTCTTTGCCTCTATCTTGGCCTTCCCCTCTTCCGCCTTCAACTGCTTAGCTCGTTCCCATTGCGCAGCTATAGATGAATAATTGCCAGGTGCTGGCTTTGGATCTATGGGTTTGACCATATTGTACCGGCTCTTGCGGAGAATTGGAAATGCCAATGGATGACTCTATATGCCTTTAGATATGGAACTATCCTCCACGTCGTATCTAGCTTCGTAACTTTTGTTCGTTGAGGTCTTCGTGGCTCATAAAGTTTCTGAATGAATTTGCTTCGAATGTCTTCAGAGAAATATCCCACCTCCCGGGAAGAATAAATAGGCAATTATAGAAGGGAACACATTGAAGGAATGTATAGAAATGAATTTAAAGAAAAAAGTGCGCATCCAATTGAATTTATATCGTAGTCAATTCCATGCTATAAGTAAACTTCTCAGTAGTAGACATCTAGTACTTACTAGGGAATTATAAGTACAAATAATTATGAAGCTTATTATTAGGTAGACTGTGGCTTCTAGTTCTATCATCCGAACTTGTGGCTATCAGTGCCGTCATATCACCGCAATTAACCCGCATCTACGTACGAATGAACATTGAACAGTATAGGAAAGTATCGTCTGATTTCCTGAGAGCAGGACAAGCAATCTAAAGAAAAGTACTTAAACTAAAGCTATTGGACGAGAGTCCGTATTCCTGTGGCTTGCAATAAATTTATAGGATACTCATCTCCTTTCTCATGCCACAAAATGCTTTTGGACAATGCGGTGGTAAGATGGGAGCTATCTAGATTAACGTCCACGGTATCATGGATGAAATACTCTCCAAGTTGTACCACATGTAGGTAAAGGTTCGCATTTTCTTCTCACTATTAGTTGACTTATTTTCTTGACACATTCATGATACATCTATCCGCTAAGACATAGAGTTGCCCTGAACAGTTGTGAAATTAAAATCAAGATTAACCCAAAAGCCCAACACCCTATATCACTAACGTGTACCATAAACCTATAACTACAATAATGCCCCTATGAGTATATGATCTTTCCTATCGTAACCCCAGCCCAGTTCTATTCATTCTTCTCTTTCGCATCCCATAGAATCATCAACCAAATGCAACATCACCAACCGGGGCTCATCGCAAGCGTCTTCAGTCTCCGTGCCTCAATTCTGTTGTTCGAAAATCGAAGTAGCGTCCTTAGAGTGCCAAGTTGTATGAGTATTCATCCTCGATATTCTGCGAGACCCAAAGGACCACCGAACTAATTGTAGATTAGCATAACCACCTTTGTATCGTATGCTATGAACCAGGATTCATCGCATCAGAAAACTCACCTCAACATGACCCCTCCATTAGCCCCCAAGTTTGCAACACCCATTCCCAATGTAGGCCACTGCGCCCCAGGAACCACGTATTTTAGAACCAACACAGTTACACCTCCAGCCATACCACCAGCCAAGCTTGCGAATCCGAGAAACAAGACCACTCTAGCCTTCCAAGCCACGCCACTTCCACTGTAGGAGAAAGAATCCGCCGAGAGTCGACTCTTCTCAATGGAATTTATGATCAGCATACCGAGTGAAGAGAAGATGAGTGGTAGCCAATCGATGAATGTTATGTGAATCGGAGGGTCGGATCCATTGAGTGCGGAACGAGACCAGAGTGCGGCATCGAGGAGGATGAAGAAAGAGAGCGAGAACTGAATTGAAAGGGTGGATGTTAGCTGGTATGTTCCTGAGATTGATTCATGTTGAATCGTGTGATATTTCATCGTAATTATCTTATGTGAAGATGTACAGCAGTGGAGAGGGACTTCATACCAGAGCGCCTGCTACATATACACCTGCGCCTTTCGCTGTCGCACTATTCATCCATTCCGGCTTTCTAAATTTCCAAAGGCGTTCTTCAGACATCGTTTGGTTGTTACTACTTCGTAAGGACCTCGTAACCTTCTAACGAATATGACAAGCCGACTTGTTGAGCTTATATCGAAATATTCTTCGGGGGTAATAGGGCGTTTTTAATATAGAATTCTTGATATGCGTCGCGTTGATGATTTAATTCGACGAAAGTTCGTATGTAGAAGGATGTTGGTATTTTGCGATGCGATAAGGTTGATGGATTCTAGCTTAAAAGACAGCTTGGGGAGGCGCGGCTCGGCGCTTGAAACGTCCGTGCATAGGTAAGCTGCGCTGCACCCAAGCCAACACTACCTAGAACATCCACCATAAGTGGTAAATAGCACTTTACGGACTTCTCTTTTCTTTAAAAAAAGAAGATATACAATTGACTACAACTACGATTACAATATCTGAATTGGTTCAAGGAATACTCTCCCGGTCTCAACAGAGATGAATTGATTCATTATTTGGAATGATCCCAAAAGGGAAAAGATATCTCCACACTCTGCCTTTACACTTGCCTTTTGAAAGGTTTTCAATCCTCACAGTTACCAGAGCAGTTGCCTATATGTTCATTATATAGGCAAATTTTTCTTAGATGTAGGTTTTGAGCAAGGTCTTAGAATCCTAGTACGTCTAAGTGCGATTTCTCTCATCCGTGAAGATGAGCAACATTAGTTTCCAGCTATGAAAACTTTGGAACATCAAGGAAGTTGCACATTTTCTACTAGACTGATTGTTCAATAAAGTGCGCCCCGCCATCTTCCGAGTTAGATATGAACATTGGCCGTTATTCAGTACCATCATCACGTTCTGTGCCATGTTGAAAATCTGGGTCTTCTTTTGCGGCCGGCCGTGCGAATGCCGGTAGCGGCCATATTCACGTACAGTGTACAGGTAGCAACATCAAATGAGCTGTTACCTTAAGAACTATGAGGTTCTCGTATTTGTGTAAGCTAGGTAGTAATACTATAGGCGGCACGAGGAAGTTTTTTCCGGTCATATCCTGTAACCTAGTTCCAACTATGATGATATAATGAGACTTTGGATGTATATATATACCTCTGTCTGAACTTCAAAATATCTTTTCCGTGCTCATCAAAATTCAACTGGTCTCATAGCAGCTTCAACTCAATACAACCACAAAGCTTCTCAACGTGCCCTACCTCCTCCTACAAGTTTTCAACCTCGTTCATTACTCTTCAGATCTACTGCATAGCTACTTCAGATCCTCTAAAGTCCCTCTGGCATCATGAGTCCATCCAACGCCACGTATAGTAAGGGATATTCGTGGGGTGGGGATCGTTGTCCGGACAAGATTCAAGACGCCAAGTACGAGCAATTACTCAAAATGAAAAACCGCAGCCGGTACAATTACGAAGACTTACCCTACCATGAAACGTTTATACAGTTGGAACTCAAGAGAAGAGACGAAGAAACAAACAAAAGATTTGAAAAACTCAACTTAGGGGCAAAGAACGATGCCACCACCCAAGGCGGAGGCTCTCGGAACCGACCCAGCAGTCGATCTGAAGGAAGCCGAATCCCTCCCACAGGACAAGTTCCTAACGCTCCCGAAACTTCTGAACGTAGGAGATCCGGGCCTGGGTCCAGATCTCAACCCATTAGCGTTTCCCCTGAACCAATAAGCACTCCCCATCGTCAACTCACCTCTCGTGGTCCACCTTCTCAAAATTCCTCAGCTGGGGGCTCTGAAGCTCCAAAAGCACGAAATCGAGATGAAGCAGCAAAGGAACCAACACGACGACAGGATGAACAAAAAACAGATTCACGATCAGATAAACGCAAACGTGAACGTGGACCTTCGCGATCGCCATCGCCATCGTCATCCCGTAGAGATGCCCAATCTTCTCGAACACAACGTTCCTCCATGGTATCCTTACCTTACACCTCGATACAACCCAACCCAAACCAAAGTTCATCCTCTGCAATGGTATCTGATAGGCCTGCGACATCAGGTTCCAACTTAAGTCAGCTACGAGGGAATTTCTGTAGAGAAGAAGACTGCACAAGCACAGCCAAAGAAACAGGTTTCCAAAACCCAAGAGATTATAGAAGCCATATGATGACGAAGCATCCAACTTCTGCGATAGGGGAAAAACTTGGACGCTTGACAGGAGAAAAACACGACTTGAACGCACGTCTAGATGCAGCTATAAATGCAGTATCTACGTTGGACAAAGATGGTCAGATACAATATCATTGTCCGTTGGGATGTATGTGGAAAAATGCCCCAACAATTTTCTCTTGCAGAAGCGGCCTCGTAAAACATATCAGAGCAAAGAAAGCGACACACTCAGAACTTTGCGGTATTGTCAACAGATTATCTGTTGCAAAAGATGAAATTGCAAGAATGTCATCGGCATAACTTTCTTCCAACTTTGACCTCCACCTAGCTACTCTCCAATCAACCTCCTCATCGTAATTAAAAAAAAATGTACAAAGGCGTTTGGAATTTCAAAATCTACTGCCTAAGAGTGAGTTGGTATAGAGGCGCTTGGTGTTTTGGGGTTTTGATTCGATCTCTTTCCTTTACTAAAACACACAAAAAAAAGTATTCCGCTTTGGTATAGAGGCGTTTGGCGTTTTGGGATTTACTATTTTGAGGTTTGATTTCACAGCATGTTTCGTATTGGATTATGTAGCTGGCATTGAGAAATGGGAATATGCTTTTAAATCCCAGTTTCTTTATGAAATTGATATTCGAAAATGTGACTATTGTGCTCTGTGATGAATCAAACTCAGTATTTAGGTGTTCTGTTGGGTTTTGGGAATCTGATATGGATGCATGCGATTTGCTGGGGGCGGCGGAGGGAAGGGACTTGGTATATACCTACCTGCTACCAGCATATAATTATTGACTTGAGAATCGAAGCATTTTGAAAGGGGTACATCTGCCCCAACCATACAGATTTCCTTTCTCCACTTCTCCCTCATGCAGAGTACGAATCCGAAAACACTAAATTTCCAATCTACTCTCGATGTTGGATAAATGTTTCTCTAACCACTGTCTTTTCTACATAGGAGGCCCTGCTCTCCACAATACAGAATTGGAATTTGAGGTGTGTCGATTTGAGATTTTCTGGACGGATTGGTTGGAGAAAATATCACAAGGAAGGGATAATGAAAGGGGATATATTTTGGTTTTGGCGTTTAGTGATATTAAGACGTTCATGTTGGTGGTATCATGCAAATAATAATTGTTTGATATTACTACATAGATACCACTGTTGGACCCAAAATCTTGTACCTTTTAGGGATTGTGGAGAAATAACAACCTAAAATGTTTCAACTAGCTACACTTGGTATGAGGCCCTACCTATTTTACTAATCTGTTTCTAGTGAAAATATATCAAATACCAGAAACCTCAACATACCAAGGTTGCCACTTGGTATCAAGATGTAAATAATGTTCTGGGATGGCCCCAGCCCCGGAATAGGGCATCTTCAATCCAGTTAAAACCCAACAACAAAGGCAACTTATTAGTGAAGGGAATTCGAAGAAAAAACGCATGTCCTGGGACCAACTCGTCAAAAGAGTGGCTGTTCCGTTACATCGGCGGAAGATCGCGGGAACGAAAAAGAAGCTCCGCCTTATGATCCGGTAAGATCATAATGTTATGATACGAATTCTTTGGCCTTTCCTCCCCTTCTTTCAGCTTTATATCATAATGCCTAATGATATGTCCGATCAAAATCTTTATCTCGTTGGCCACAAAGAACCTCCCTGGACAGCTATGCGCACCATGCCCAAAAGGCATGTTCGTTGGGCTAGTCGTAACAAACTGATACTTGGATTCATTTCCAGGAATGGCTCTCAGTTTCTCAAACCGGAAGCCATCGAATTTCTCCGGTTCATCCCATAAAGCAGGGTCCCGTGTGGATGACCATGAGTCGCATGCGATTAAGCAACCTTTTGGCAGCAACGTTCCGTCAGATAGAACGGTGTCAGACTCTACTTTGCGGCTCATGCTGACCACTCCGGGTGGATTGATACGTTGGCTCTCGCGCAAGAAGCTGTCCATCTTGCGCATCTTGACCAAGGCATTTTTGTCCAGAACACCTCCACATTCTTTGAGCACCATATCTAATTCCTCTCTCAGTGGGTCTACATGTTCTGGATGAGCCGCAAGGTCGTAAAGCGTGTGCGTGACATTCATACTCGTGGTATGGATTGCCGCAACATTGATTGCAGACTGTAACATGGCCTGATGATGTGGACTATGGTCGGGTATATTGTCAAGAAAGAACTGCAGCATATCTACTGGTCGCTTGAAGTCCGGATTCTGCATGTGTCGAAGCCGTTGCTCCAGATAGGGTTTTAACAGAACGGCAGCTTGACGGTTGCGCCGGTGAATTCTCCATATCTGCGGCATCAACCATGCTACCACAGGGCGTAGCGTCCAGTGAACTGTCCATAGCGCGAAGGCGGCGACGAAGGTGTCCACCGTTAACTCCACGCTAGTATCAATCCACGCTTCATCACGCGATAGTGGAAGTCCCACGAAGGTACGGCCCGTGAGCAGAGCTACCATGCGCAATGAAGCGGAGTGGATTGACACGGGCTTCCAAACGGGCGCCGGCCCAATGCCCACTTTTGTTGCGTACTCAACCTCCGCGAGCAAAAGTGGAAGCGTAGCTGCTAGATTTCGGTTCAGATCTTGCCGAATGGCGCTCACGAAGCCATGCGCTCGTCCAACCGTACCGATGAGGGTATAGCGGCCCAGCTGTCGCTCGTAGAGCTCCATTCCCAGGCTGACTGAGCCTTCGGGTGCAGATTTGAGCTCATCGATGAAACGTGCTGGGATTATAACGGTTTCATGGTTGGAGGTGTTGAGCTTGAAGACTTGACCACGATACTGTGTATGATTAGTGAGTTATTGTTTCCGATTGCGTCTTGAGCATTTACCCTGCGTGTTCCTTCGAAAATCGAGGTACCGAACTCCGTACCATCTGGCGAGGGTGTGCCATCAATAGAAGGGACGTTCAGTTCTCTCAACTGTGGTGAGAACGCTTGATAGTACTTCCAAAATGCAAAGATAAGGATGCATGTTAAGATAAGAACCTTATGCTCTACTAAGAGATTGACCAATACTTCGATCATCGTGATATCTCAGCAGATAATGTAATATCAGATTAGAAAGCTCTTGTTTAGTAGGGGATTCACAAAACTCGAAGGAATTACAGGCGACAAGATGTATCATATAGAGCTCAAAGGCAGGCGCAGAATTTCTGTATGCCTGCTATCATGGCAAGGCTGTAGCCTACCTGCATTGCCAAAATCGGGATTCAACCTACAAGCATTGGGTTAAGAGATCATGCCCATTTCCAGGGTTATGCAATTCATTAGGAAGTATGTTGTAAGGCGGCGTAGGGAGTTGGGGTATGGAATCGACGGAGATTGCGAACACTCAGACACAAGCGCCTATCTTAGAATACGTTAGAATTTTTTGGTGATTCAATTTTTTAATTGGTTAAATTTGAGAATGATTTTCATGGGGTCTCCCTATCTAGGAAGATGCATCCGATTCGCTGGGTAATAATACATTTGGTGAAGTTACTCGTCAGCAGTACTGCCGACTACTTTTGTAAGCACTTGTGCGGAATCCATCCCGTCATGCAAACAATTCACCGAGTACAGGGATGAACACCTACGTGAGGCTCTGAGACTAGGTCAGTAACATTTTTCGTGATATTATTGAAGATCATATCCGAAAAAGCAAAAGTATTGCTTTCAAATATACTTGGACCTGTGGTATTGATGCACCGCTGCATTACCACCAAAGTTATCACGGAGGTAATCTTCCGCCAAGCAAACCAGAAGTTTGCATTGCAATTTTTCTCGGTAAATCATATACGAGTACGGCAAAAGAGTGTTTCATTAAGTATCGAAGGGCGGCACAGCTTCACTTCCTCCTCTGGTCGTAGTAATGGTATACTATTTGATTTTTGAACTTAATAATAAACATCGTCAAATCTAAGCTTGAACATCTACCAGGAGACCAAAGGTACCTTCAATATATTACAGATTCAATCAGGGGCACTGTTATAAGTTTACATCATCTCTCAAACCATGGCTGTTACAAAGAACGAGTCAACAGACACCAGCTCATCGGGTAATGCGCCCGCTATTCTAGACGCCACCACCGAGAAATCCGCGCTAGCCAACAACAACACAAAGACATGGAGGTACTGGACCATTATTGTAGCCCTATGCATCGTAAGCTTGCTAGTTGCTCTCGAGGGCACGGTCGTCTCCACCGCGCTTCCGTCTATTACCAAAGAGCTTGGTGGGGGTGAAACGTACGTCTGGGTCATCAACGCATACTTCCTTTCCAGGTATGTACCACTATGTTCGCTTCACGTTTCATGCATCACCCACTGATATGTTCCTCAGTACCGCATTCCAGCCGCTCTATGGTCAAACCGCCAATATTTTCGGTCGCCGCTGGTTGATCATCTCGGCTGTCATGCTGTTCATGCTTGGTAGTGGTATTGCGGGAGGCGCGCGCTCGATGGCGATGCTAATAGCGGGCCGCACAGTTCAGGGTATAGGTGGTGGAGGATGTTCTATGATGATAGATATGATTATTTGCGATTTGGTACCATTGCGAGAGCGTGGTAGTGTTATGGGGTATATTTTCGGCGCGGCGACGGTAGCCACGGCGCTAGGACCCTTCATCGGTGGGATCTTAGTGCAAAATTCGAGTTGGCGCTGGGTCTTTTATATTAATATTCCTGTCGCTGCTCTGGGCCTGCTGCTGCTCGTTGGATTCCTTCATGTGAAGTGGCAAAAGGAGGACACATTGATGCACAAGCTTCGCCGGGTAGACTTCGCTGGCAATGCTGTGTTCATCGCCGCTACCATTTCTATTCTTATTGCCTTAACCAACGCCGGCACTATATATACTTGGAGTACTTGGCACACTATTCTACCTCTGGTGCTTGGCTTTGTGGGCCTCGCACTGTTCGTGGCGTACGAATGGTCTGGACACTGCTCAGAGCCAACCCTGCCACCGGAGCTCTTTGCAAACAGAACTTCAGCCGCAGGCTTCGCATTAACGATGTTGCACGCCATGTTTCTCTACTGGGAGATTTATTTCTTGCCCGTGTATTTTCAAGCGGTCCTCGGCTCATCCCCCGCCCGCTCCGGTGTACAACTTCTTCCAACAGTCATTAACCTGATGGTATTTGCAGGTGTAGGCGGCGTTATAATGGAGAAGCTAGGTCGCTACTTGCCGATTCACGCAGTTGCATTCGCATTGATGACGATGGGCTTCGGTTTGTTCACAATTTTGGACGACCATAGCTCGACAGCCAAGTGGGTCATATTTCAAATCATATACGCCGCTGGTGCTGGGTTACCTATTGGCACACTGCTGCCGAGTGTGCAAGCGGAGCTAGGAGAGCAACACACGGCGACAGCGACTGGTACTTGGGCTGTGCTAAGAAGCTTCGGAACTATCTGGGGTATTGCTGTGTCTGCGGCGATTTTTAATAACCGATTTGTGCACCTCATTGGGAAGATCGAAGATCCGACCACAAGAATGGCACTGGAAGGAGGGAGAGCCTACGAATTGGCCACGAAGGCATTTACTAGCACACTTGATAGCAATCCACGGCTTAAGGGGCAAGTTGTGGAAGTGTACACGGAGAGTTTAAAGCTCACGTGGCAGGTAGCCATTGCAGTGGCGGGTTTCGCCTTCTTGCTGGTATTTTTACAAAGGGAGGTCAAGCTTAGAACAGAGCTCGAAACTGAGTTCGGTCTGGTAACGGAGGGTAGAAAGGATCAAGAGAGAACTTCAAGCTAGCAAAAAGCATAGTGACTTAAGGTCTGTGAAAAGCTATTAAGTGTATTTTGGCGGAGTATTATTGATAGTAGCATCTGAGTTGTTTCAGTGCATACGGCCATATGAACTAGGGACGAATACAAATTGAGATTGAGTTTGAATCAAGATCGTTATCTCTTTAATATTAACCTCGCTAACCTGTATGGTGTGCTTACTTGCTTTCCCATTTTTGAAGGCGCACGAGAAATCTTCTATGCAAGGACACCCCATTTGACTGGTCGATCCATGGATCAGCAGGGTTGAGAACTTCGACCGTGTATTTCCGGAGCAACTGAAAAGTATTAGCAAATTGGAACTTGCAATAAGTAAAGTCTGTGGGATGCTTACCTCCACCAATCCTTTGTTGATTATCATTGATGCCTGCGCAATACCAAGACACTTTGTAGAGCCGTACCCAAACAGAAGTCCATGAAGTCTCTTCATCTCAGCCAATCTTTCCCCGTCTGCCTCCAGCCATCTCTCAGGCCTGTAGGTCTCGGTAGCCTCGCCAAAGCATGGCTTTCGACATAACCCGCCAATGTTAATGCCAATGTTTGTGCCGCCCGGAATGTAGGTATCGCCAATCTTCTCGCCACCAGCGGGTACCACTCTCTCACGCAGTTGGACGATTGGAGGATGAAGCCGTAAGCTCTCATTCACACAAGCCTGCAAGTATGGTAGATTCTCCATCTCTGAATTTCGCATGGGGGATGAGATTAGACCCATGGAGATAGCGGTCTCAAGCTCTTTTCTTATCTTTTCCCATATTCGCGGATTGGCCAAAGCGTATAGAATAGTTACGTTGATCGTCGACGCAGTTGGAAAAGCTCCTGTAACTAGGGCTATCGAAACTTCGGTCTCTGCCTCGTATTGTGACAGGCCCCTCTTGACCCACGAACCTAACATGTCATCTATAACCTTTGCATCAGAGCCAAAGCGTTTTGCGGTTGCAACGCGCGACACTCTGAGAATCTTTCCAACACCTGGATTGTTGTTCTCCGTGAGAATCATTTTGCTCTTCAGGCCTGGGATATGGCACAAAAGCCATGCTAATGAGAATAGCCAGTGTACACAGGAGATATATTGAGCATACGGCGCACTTTCTTCCATGCTGTCCCAGAACTCGCCGGATTCGGCCTCGGTGAACATGAGGTCCTGGCTAAAACACACATATGATGCTGCATCGAGAGTCATGTAACGTACACTTCGCGCGAGATCAACCCCGTGCTGACCACTTTCGGCGCTCTTGTTGTCAAGGCGACGCAACCATTCCGCGATCCTGTGGTCTAGCACGCCCTCCAAGTCTTTGAAGTCCTTGGTGGTATATCCGGCAGAGACCTTCCATCTTAACGCATCATGTTTTGCTGGGTCGGTCTCCGAAGCGATACTTGTGTAGTGAGGGTGGAATCGCAATGAGTCAAACCAGTTCCCTCGTCGATAGGGTGAATGGGTACCAAGGATTCTGAAGTTAATCTCAGGGTCATCTGTGATCAGATGGTTTGGACCTATACGTGCGAGTTTGCCGTATCGATCATTCACATTTAGGAACGTCTGGGCTGCGTGGCCTGAAGCATATGTTTTCACTAGCCATAGGGGCGAGAAAGCTGCTAAGGCTGGCCCATTAAATTGCTGTAGGTGAAAATAACGATTATAGACTCTACTTAGTATGCTATAAGCAATTACTAGAATAGGAACATACAAACAAAATTTGATATAAGCTGAATAAACGTCTCTGCCGATTCCAATAGTAGAATCCATTTCAAAGGTATGCACTATTTCGCTAGTAAAGTAAGTTTTGCTGATTATATTAAGGAGCGGGTAGTTTCCTTTTAGTCAAGGAAAGCCTACCTACCTACCTATCTACGTAGGTAGGTATTTGACAATAATCATTATAGAAAAATTAAATCTTTTATGATATTAAATAATTAAAACTGCCTACGCCCAGAATAGTATTAATCCCGTATTTAATTTATTTGATTAATTATCTTCTACAAAATCCGGCAGTCCTATCAAACAAGCCGTAGGAAAAAAGCTACATATGCATGCGAGCTACCTAGTAAGTACAGAATCTAATATTAATCAATTAGTTTTCACACTAATTTTTACTAGGTAGTATTTTAGATGTATGGTATGAGGCTTTATCGAGCCTCCATTACGATATGCTTCTCCGAACGGAGTAAACGGAGCTGCACTAAGCGAGATGTAACCTACCCTCATCGGCGATCGCCGTATTTCTACACAACCATAATTTATAGGTTTACCTTGTCCTGTTTGCTAACTCAGTCTTTCCAAGTTCCAACAATTTTATTGCTCGGTAGAAGCTAGAAACAAACCTTCATTCTCTGCATTGTTCTTCCTAACTAATATGGCGTCCGGTCTTTTCTCTCTCTCCACATCACTTTCCTCCTTCTTCCCCGCACCGGTCGCTTTTCTCACACAATTAACTCTTTCCTCTGTGACTATAGGTCTCACAAGCGCTTACTCGCCCGGTCGTCTCGCCGCCTTCCCACTAATCTCCGCATGTGTTTACTCAATTCTAACCAACGCCAAGGTGCAAATGCGGCCACGCTGGGCCTCATTATGCGGTGGTGCAAGCTTCATGTTCCTCATGCAGTATCTGGATTTGGCGCTAGTGAATCGATGGAATTGGCGCGATTTCGGGCCCGTATCTCCTAAAGACCACATTACAAGAGAGAAATATGAGAAAGAGGAAGAATCTAGTACGAACCGCACAATCAAACACAGTCCGTGGGCAAGGTTTTGCTGGGCATGGAGCAGTATGTTCGCTTTACGACACGTCAATACTAAGTACGAGGCGCGTAATACACCTGCATTCAAAGATACGGATCCTAGCTTCGTTCCGTCCAAGCGAGCTTTCTTGATAAGAGAGAGCATCATAGCCGTCATCTGCTACCTCCTACTTGACCTCATGTCACAGCGCCCACCCTCGCCCAACGCACCGCAGCTTTTCGACCCAGCTCTTATCCCCGTATTCCGAAGGCTAAGTAAAGTAACGCTTCCCCAAATCAAACTTCGTGCATTGAGCATCGCAGGCTTCGCCGTAACTTTCTGGGCACTCATCAGAGGCTATGCGGCAACAGCGGGAACATTAACGGTGGCGCTGGGTGTGAATGAGCCGCGTGACTGGCGCCCCCCATTTGGTAGCTTAACGCTGGCGTACAGTGTACAGAATCTTTGGGGGTCGGTTTAACCTCTATGTGAATTTGTGATGTTTTATAGCTGACTGTGGAACAGGAAGGTCTGGCATCAAAATCTACGCAGCCTTCTTACCGGTCCCGCTGCAAAACTTACCTACGATGTGCTTCATCTACCGCACGGATCGTTGCCGGCACGCTTCTGTAACGTGCTCATCACATTTGCTCTGTCGGGAGTGATGCACTCATGCGCGGGGATTGCTGCGGGTATGTCGCCCAAACAGCTTAACGTGGTGCAATTTTTTGTTACGCAGGCCCTCGGTGTAGTGGTAGAAGATATGGTGCGTCTGGCATTCTTGAAGATTAAGGGCCAGGAGGGCAAAAAGGGGAATATTGAACCTCCATCGCTTGCACAAAAGATCATCGGGTATTTATGGGTGGCGGCATTCATGACGTGGTCTGGGCCGGTATGGTTATATCCTCAAGCATCAAGGCTGGTGTCGCCAGGGACCAACAACAGCTTCCTGCCCTATAGCATTGTAAAGGCGTGGAGGATGGGGGATGTTCGCGCTGGCTAGACTCACTTGGTGATGACATCATACACCGCACTGTAGTAGGATGAACTGTCATCGCAATAATCTGGAAAGTTGTCTGTCTTTTAGAAACTCGATGGTAATCTGGCTAGCAAGTTTCTTAGCGAAGACTCTCGCTGCGCTTCTTAATTGGTATAGTGGTCATAATACAAGTAATATGGATTCTCATACCATAGGCCGTGAAGGTGCAATTTCACTACTCCCAAAAAGTCATCTATCCTGCAACTCGGAATGCTTCAGTAGACTTAGACGTGACTAAAAATATCGGGTTTAAAATAATCAATCCTGGGATAATGTACCGCTTTTTCGCCCCAATGCTTTAAACCCCATACTTCAATCTCAATCATTACCCGTAATATTTATATGTATTTTGATACGTGGGTGACTGTCTTATTACTTCCATGCTCTTCAATTTCCATTGCACGGATTTCGTGTCATCACCTAGCCTTACAGATGGACTCATATAAATCATCTGAAATGCAAACAGCATCAGAAATTTACAAAATTAAGCCCTCATTTTACACGACTGTCAAATGTTTTCGCTTTGCTATTTGGATGAAAGAAACTTTGCATAGTTACAGTAGAGAAAAATTGGTACAGCAATTAATAAGATCAAAAGTATAACATTGCTAGGTTTTTGCATCATGGTCTCTTCAATTCACTTTTTTTCTACGAAATGACTGTGCTCGTTTTAACCTCCCCTTAACAATACCATGTTGCCTAGGTAATAATCAATCCATATTTGCAGACTCTCCGACAGTCCAAGCCCAATAAAAGAGATCACACACAGGAAATAGTTTGATCGTATAGAGGATTATGATCCAAGGCTTCGGCTGTATATTATCGCAACACCCCGTCATCATAAGGTCTTTGCAACTCAGAAATAGCTTGCTTGCCGGCCACGGTAGTAGGATCAAGATTTTAAAGCGGTGGAAATGCTCTTACGGGTTTCGGCACGAGACTATCGCCACTATGACTCGATGACCCTGAAAGCTTTGGCATAGTCTTATCCATGTTCACGCCTTCAGCCGAGGTATTCTTATTCGTCCGCGAGAACGTGTTACTCGCATTTTGCGAGCTGCGCAAAAGCGTCGATCGGTTGGACCAGAGCGAGGAAAGACTGAGCCGGTGCTGTGATTTAAACAGGGCTGGCATGACCAGGAAGCAACCAACCATTATCGTGGCCTCGAGCTCAAAGGTAACCAGAATGATTTCTGGTGCAAAATTCCAGCTCACGTCTGCACTGGCGTCCTGTCTAAGACGATAAACAAGACCAAGTATACTGGCAATACATGCACTTTTCAAGCATCAGCAAGCAATTAGATTCAATGAAGGAATTGACTCACAGAAGACCAATGGCAAAGACGAGAGCGACTGCTAGCTTTCTGGCAGGACGCATCTGTAGCTGTGACAACGCGAATAGCGGAAGAAGTAAAAGGTAAAAGTCACTGAAGATGTTGAAACCACTCGTTACAATATTCAGGAGTGAAATCCTGTTGGAACATTGCCAGAATTGAGGACGGCCAGGGATGCAGAGGAAAATGGCGCAGAAAAATGCTGTGATCTGCAGAGCGATATTGTAGATAGCAGCGAAGTAGATGGCCCAGCGGAATTTCGGGTTGCTTTGGAAGATGCTGAAGAAAAACACGCAGAGCGACAGCTTGGCCATCAGCATGAATGGCTTGTATATGTAGAGAATCGCATTGAGGTACTGGAATATCTATCAATGGCTGATCAGAGTGTTTTCATTCAAGATTCTTACATCTGTAAGCTTTATAAGAGTTGCAGCTCTGACATTCCATTGATGCACACCAAATCCATGTTCGAAAACATAAATGGCCAACCCTCCATATGCGATTGCTCCAATCGTGGCTCCTATAGCCAGATCTAGATACTTGAGTCAGTTTGTGCGTCGGCTGGAGCTTGAAGACTCACAATCATCCCATCCGTGTGTTTTTATAAGCACAAATTTTGCGTACAGGCGCAAAAGCAATGTCACGACTGTCAAGGTTGTCAAGAAGGCTATGACTATTACAGTCTGGTGAGCATTTGAGCCATCGTGTGCGGGGTTTATAAAATCCGTGAAATGCCCAGGAGGCGGTTTCATTGCCGGCAGCTTCTGCAGCATCTCTGGCGTGAGCTGCGAGATATCCATTTTGTCTCAGCACTCAAGATGATGAATTTTGTTGCGTCGAGTCGTGTTAATCACCAAAGATGGATTTAGCAAAGACGTAAGTGCAAAGCAAAGGTCGTGAAATAATTGAAAGATTTTGGTTATGCGATGAGCCGACAACTGACAAATGATTCGCAGAGGGTGCCTTTAGCATGTATAGAAGGTGTCCCAAGAAGACACTGGTTTGGGAGACCTTGGAGAAGTTCACACATGGGGGCCAAGGTGTTGGCAAAACTAGCAAGCCCCCACGTAGTAATCTTACTCACTCACCACCCTTTGCACCATATCTTATCAATGATCAATGTTGAATAGGCCAGATTAGCCTATTATCCAATGAGAGTTTCTACTCAATATCCTAGGCTGCACATTCAACATGGCCTCGAGTACCTAACAATAGTATATGGGATCTCATGAAACATCCGTCATTACTGTATTTGGAAGGTGAATATACAAATCATACCACACGTTTCTATAGTAGTATCCGTATCATCCTGCAAGATTGACCCCTTTGGTACTCGGTGAACCCTGGTGAAGAAATATTATTCCAACTCGCTTGTACTGTAGATAATTTGTAGAATAATAGGTATCAAGGGTACACTTTCTTACCGTACTCGGTCTGTTCATTGGATTGTCGACTGGGATAAAATTACAATGAAGTGTAGCAAGAAATGCTCAAATTCTTGGAGAGGAGGGTGACTAGAAAAATGTTCCTGCTGGTTCAATCCGCTTGTTGGTGACAAGTCCTCCCCTCCCGACTGTGCATAATATCGATTTCTGCATATCATAACCGGAAAAGAATACTTGCATAAAATACAATGTGGGGCGTCGCGGCACAGCCCTATGACTAGACCTTGAATGTTATGCGTGCTGATAAGCAAAGGCTATGCGGAAAAATTCCATAGAACATAAGAAGTTTGGTTTTTACCTCTCCATACGGGTACATAAGATTCTTCAACAACATTTAGGAAATTGTAGCCTGTTTGGTACTTGGTACAACCCTACAATCATTCATTCGGTGAGTAGAGGAACGAAAATGTAACCCTATAATCATGAACAACTATACAAAGTAGCAGTTGCGAATTTCAACCAACTGTTAGTATATACATACGGCAGTTCGGTTTTCTTCAAGTTCACCCACCCAAATATCTTAACGCCGTCTGACAACATACTTCAACCTGCAACAACCAACCTTTGTGACAAGTTGTATAGATTATTTGAACCACACTCTTCTGCTTTTTCGGACCTAATCCTCAATAGATCCTTGATTGTGAAGATCATTCATTACCTACGGAATTATTGCAGTTGTACAGTTCATCTCCGATGTTACTTGACTCGTTTTACCTAAAACTTGCTAGGGCCTGGCTAGTAGCCAGATCTCTTGCGGCATCAGCAATCTTACTTGAGTCTGCAGCAATTTACTTTGATACCAAGTTTTTAATTCTCGGATTCTAAAAAATAACTTCCTCTTTTACATTTCGGGTATAATCTTCAAATAATTTCTATGTCGTGGAGATCATTGCCTACAATGTAGGTGCTCCGCCTGCCAAAGCTTCGTTATGATACCATTGGGAGAAATATCACCTGGTTATGCTCATGACCATGGGCCACAAGGTATGGCGATTTCTTTGTCATGGCGACAGATAGATTCATCTGAACTCGGCAGATCGATGTTTGATCGTATTCGATGGATAGCCTCCCTGCCCATGTATGTCAATAGAAGACTGTTTGCATATCGAACTTTGCTATATACTGTGCCAAGTATTTTCTCTTTGCCAGTTTTGGAGATTCTGGCTGCCAGAGGTTTCTTTCTCGTATTGTATTGTCTACTATTTCAATCTCAGGATGGAACAGCTCGAGACTTTTCACAGTAATGTCATCAGATCTGGGCTATACTATGTAGCCCTCTTTTTCTTGGTTGGTTATGGGGTCAGCAACGCTCGACTATGGATCGAGAAGGTGAGTTGGCTATTCCGCGGTCCACAGCTACTGGCTAAGAAATACGTGAGTATCATACTATTTGGAGCCATGACCGTAATTAAGATTGACGGCATTAGATTTCTGGAATACCGTTCACCATACAAACGCCTGAGCGCCAATATGTGTTGGTGTCTTCGGAGGCTCATATTAAGGAACTCAGCCAAGCCCAGGAGCAGACACTGTCACTAGTGGCAACCGCTGAGGAGGTCTGGCTCATCGGTCGGTAGCTTGAGGCCTGAATCATTACTGACTAGCTTTGCATAGGTTTTTCAGCCGGCTCATACGATGAATGGTGTAGAGCTAAATCGTCTTGGATTGCAGCATCGCATTTTGCGAGCACTTTCGTTCAGCTTATCAACATATCAAGAGGCACTCACCTACTTATCTCAAACAGCATTAGCTAACGAAATCGAAGGCGGTAGCCAAGTGGGAGGTTCGTAGATATCGAGCACGAGTCAGTAGACACATCATCTAAGCTATCTTTTTCAGGTTGGACCACGACAAGCATCTTTAATCTCTCGCAGAGCGTGGTTGCTAAGGCCAACACCCATACCTTCTATGGCGAGGAATTCAGTATGAATTTCCATGTTCATGAGTAAACTTTATCTGACATTCATAGCCCGAGACGATGCATTCCTGGAGGCGGCGACGCAGTATCCCATGGATGTCTTTATCGCAGCAGAAGCTCTCCGATGCGTGCCATCGTTCATGGCACCGTAAGTACTGTACATGCACGTACGTACCACCTAAGAGAACTTGCTAACTTTCTCAGCCTAGTCGCTTCACTTGTGACTCGGCGCCACAAGGCTTCTACTGTATTGATGAACAAACTTGTGCCACATATCAATGAGAGGATTGAGGATCCACAATCTAGGAAAACAGGTTCGCAAGTAGGCTGAATCTTGTGTCTCACATATCTTTGGTCATTGACTTTATTCAGCGAGACTACATTGAATACATCATTGAGCTCTTCCCCAAGGACACATCTGATAGGGCTGAGAAAATGGTCAAACAGACCTTGGCTCTCTGGTTTGCCTCCGTTCATCAACCTGCAATGGTACAAATCCCCACAAAACGCTTCTACTCGATGTATACTGATACATCTATAGACCCTATTCTATGCTCTAGTCGATTTGTGTACATACACAGAATACCAAGAACCGCTACTCAATGAGATTGAAGAGAATATTGCCAAATATGGTACACTTGACCTTAGCAAGCTGAGTCTCATGGATAGCTTCCTACATGAGTCTGCACGAGTCAATGCTTCTGAATCGAGTATAAAATTCTTTCCAGGTTTAGGAAATCCATGTTTAACACCTTTAATAGTATCTTTGCGTCGAAAAGCTATGGGCCCTTACGTTTTCAAAGATGGCTTTCACGTCAACGAGGGTAATTGGATATGTGTTCCACAACGTGCCATCATGCGCGATCCCACTATCTACCCACAGGCTGAAGTTTTTGACGCCTTCAGGTTCGTCAACCGCTCAGAGGCCCCACATTCAGCGTCAAACACCTCCCGGTTTACAGACATCCGTACATTCTTCCCTTTCTGGGGCCTCGGTAAACAAGCATGGTAAGTATCCTGCAAGCTCAAGACAGGAATCAACAGCGATACTAACCCCCACGAAGCCCAGGTCGATTTTACGCAGTTTTCATCATCAAGATTGTGCTCGCGAACATTCTACAGAATTATGATATTAGACTCCGCGAAATCTCTAAGCGGCGCACGTTTACCTGGCGCTCGAGTATTATGCCATTCCCCACAGCGCAATTTGATATTCGCCCAAAAAGTCGATCCGATTAGCTTCTGTTTTCTTTGTTGCTACATGCAGGTCCAAAATCACATAATCATATCCGGAGAAAGACCTACAATTGGTGGTTGGCAGGGGATATATTAGTTGTAGATGAGTGGACTTGGTCAGGAGTGCGAATTTACTAGGCGTCTATCAATTAGTGCTTATATAGGCTAGCCATTCACCATATCTCTTACTTTATTAGGACTAAACTGCCTTGGGTACAAATGTTCAACATATACGGATCGGAGCCTCAATTTATGTCGAGTTGACCAATCATGAGGGATACCTTGAACAATTAGTGAGCCATGGTAAAATTATCTGCAGCCCCCTGCGTAGCGAACATAGTCCTGGCATATTATTACAGATAAATACCAGTTACAGAATTCTGGGAGGGTAGCAGCTTCCGATATTTGATCATCTATGGAGTTCTATTTAAGTGGTAGGTCGGCTTCACCGAGCTTCCTGATTAAGCAAAAGTGAAGCTGCACATCTTCGCTGAGCAAGTATATGGAGGCTCTGGTAGACCGGAGTTGTGACGCTTAATCCCACCAATAATCATCAACTACAAAGGCAAGAATGAAAGTGCTGCCACACCAACTGATAAGATGAGATTTTTCAACTCTATGCATACTCAAACTAATTGGACGGGTTTGACTAGGCCGAGGTTACCTTGGGCAAGGGCACTAATGCTCAATATAAGTGGCAAAATACAGGGCCTTGTATCTCAAAGCAATCCGGGGATGGACAATCCGGTCCCACCCTACCCCTGTGCATGTATATAGCTTATGCGTGTATGTAGGATCTTCCGGCGCGTAGAAATATTACCTGTAGATACATTGCGCCGTGCTTACTAGGTATCTGCATTGACCCTGGAGAGAGGAAACCATGGTATCGGTATATTGACCACACTCTTTTTCTTGGTAGAGCTCCTTCTGATCTAACGCTTGTAGGCAATATATCAAGTCATGCTCCAGCTATTTAATGGATACTACCTCAGACGGCCGTATGCCTCGAACAGGCTCGTCTTGTCGTCTCTGTCTGAACCAAACTTTTGACAAGCCGATCGACTTGCCGAAACTGAGCCTTGTGAGATCAGCATACTCGGTGAGCCGCATATGGTACAAGGAGGCTCCTAAATGGGACATCAAATGCTCGTCGTTGGTGGGAGCTGTAACATGCGTGACGATCATTTCCTTGTTCGAGGATGTAACTCCAGTATCCATAACACCATATATCACCCATGGAACAAAATGCCAACAGATCAAGCAACCATCGGGCATGCTACCCGGAAGTTTCGCGCTGACGACGCTTCCGCTACCAAGCCATCCGCATTTTCTAATCGGCCTACGAGTGGGGGACTATGTTGGTTACTATCAGCCTTCTGGACCACATGGCATAGCTTTATCTTCAGAAACCGCCAAACCGTAGATACACGGGTACCATAACGCTCCTCAAATTTCTCAAAATAGTATTCGACATGATTTTGAGTACTATCATCGAAACTTTTCGAACGTTATGTTCCAGCTTATCAAAGTTAGAACTGGCACTGGTTGGATTACTCGTACTTCCTGCTACCACTCTCTTGTTATGGCGATTGTGGGCGTTTACCATCAAGCCCAGCTTCCGCAATTCGGAGCCGAAAGAGCTTCCGTACTGGATTCCATGTAAGTTTTTCCAAACAGAGAACTTATCTGAGATGCTAACAGACCTGGCCAGGGCTCGGCCACGCGGTTGAATATGTCAAGAACGGGCAGAGGGTTATCACTAAAGCACGCCTCTACTTCCACGATTCTCGCGAGCCTTTCGCATTGACTCTCGGTGGCGAGAAGCTATACTTCTTGACAGCGCCCGAGGATGTGGTAATGCTGTACAAGAACACTGAGTCATTAGCCTTCGATAGAATCGTAAAGGAGCTCAGCATTACGTTCGGCGTCTCACGATCGGCCATGGATGCTGTGTACCGGTCGCCAGTTGATGAGAGCGATGATGCACCTGCTCGGCTCATGGGAATCAAAAATCCCAAGCGCAAGAGCTTGGCACACCTCAATAACGACTTTTGGAAACAACAGCTGGTCCCCGGTGAGCACTACTACGCTCTGCAAGTTAAGTTTTACGCGCTACTTGCCGAGGCACTGAGACCGGAACGTGTGCGGTCTGGAGGGGCATACATCAAGGCTCGAGATTCGGATGGCTCCGTTACGGTCTCATTACTCGAGTGGACCCGCGAGGTACTTATTGATGCCGCCGTGCGCGTGTTTTTTGGTGATAAACTTATCGATATGAATCCGGATCTGATTACCGACTTTGTCGCCTTTGACGAAGACAACTGGAAGCTGTGGTACAAATGGCCAAATGCGACAGAGATGTTTGCAGCTAAGAGCCGGCTGGCAAGTGCAATAGAGCGCTGGCTGGCTCTTAGTGATGAGGAACGCGGAGAGTGCTCTTTTATCGTGGGTACGATGGTACGCACTCAGCGCGCGATCGGTATGAGCGATAAGGATCTTGCTAATGTGCTGTGCATGGTCGTCTTTGTAACGAATACAAACACACCACGAGTGTGCTTTTGGAGCTTAGCATACTTGTTGCACTCACCGGAGTTGACGTCAAAGGTGTACAGCGAAATTGACCCTGCTGTCACAAAAGAGTCTGCAGAAGAGAAGCTATCCTTTCTTATGGATTCGTGTCCGTGGCTAGCAGGATTGTTTCACGAGGCATTGCGTTTGTGCAGTGCTAGCTCCAGCATTCGCCTTGTCACCGCGCCTACTACTATTGGTAGAAAGACGCTACCTGTGGGCTCGCGGGTAATAGTTCCATTCCGGCAGATGCACTTCGATGAACGCGTCTTTGGTGGCGATGTCGAGAACTTCCATCCAGAACGTTTCGTGGAGAACAAAGGACTGACAAACAGCACGAGCTACCGGCCGTTTGGAGGGGGCATTAGTTATTGCCCTGGAAGATTTATTGCAAAACAGGAGGTATATATCTTGATCGCATTATTGCTTAAAGGCTACAAAACCGAAGTTGTAGGAAATAAGCAGTTTCCAGAGCTTGATGCGGGAAAGCCGACAACTGGATTAATGGATGCGAAAATGGGCGAGGATGTTTTGCTGAAGTTGATGCCGCGTGATGATTAGAAGAGTAATGTTTGTACCGAGGTTCGGCCGTAGGCCGAATAGTTATATCTTTACGCAGCGTAGTATTAGGCAGAACCTTAATATAAACCAGACATCATCAACAACTACTAAGTACTGAATCACCAAAGGTGATCTCAGTATTGCAGTGACCGATGAATATCACCGTAGGTGATACCAACAAGTAATGTACCTGATAATCTATATGAATTCGAAGAAGAGAAGAGAAGTAGGTATATATAGGGAAACAATGGATCAAGATCCCTCCTATCAGTGCGCTATGTCAGTCAGCAAATTATGAATTCATATTCCCTCCCTCACGAGCCAGCTATCCCTATAGGAGGAAGGACCTGTTAACTATGAGAGTCAATGAAGATGTTGCTTTAGTCCCTCATTTCGGCTGACAATCTCACCTCCACTCCACAACCATAATATATCCTCACTACACATCCTGTATTGCTTACACCAACACATAAACACCAACACAAACCACCACACCATCACCAATTACAAGCACCTTCATCCCAACCACATTTCACATTTCGCCACACAAGCATCTCTATAAAATCCTTCCTGGGCCCGAAATGATGCCGCGGCCCAAAATTCGGCACATCCATCCACCTGTTGGATTACTATATGTTCCAGAACAACCACAATAAAGCCAAAGTTACACAAGCGCTTAAATATGGCTGTGAAGCGCTGATCTAACCTATTCCTCAATTCTCAAATAATATCTCCATACAACAAATAGGAAGTAACCCAACGAATGGATGGAGGCCGCGCCTAGCTAGTACTTAAAGAATTACTACCGGGTATATGGAACAACCATGATGAAGCCGAAGTTACACAAGCGCTTAAATATGGCTGTGAAGCGCTGATCTATTCCTTTCCTCAAATAATCGTTGGCTCAACTGAGATTCCCATACAGCGAATAGGAAGCAACCCATCGTATAGTATAGACGCCGCGCTTAGCTAGTACTCAAAGCCATGGATTCGGGAATGTTCATTTATTTGATTTCTCCGGTAGGCTTGGATTGGAATATGAAATGATTAGTTTTGTATTCTTGTGATTCATTCATGGTATATTTGCTCTCGTAGGGTGAGATCTTTGCACATATATTGATCTCCCTACCAAAAAGGAAAGACTTCTAGAGAGAAGTATATTCCAACCTTTACCATTACTTGATAAGAACCTATAAAATGAAGATACAATACATACATACCTGCAATGCCGAAACACCGAAATGACAACAAAGATATTTCAAAATTCGTTATACTCTACCTTCATTCCAGAAACCAACATCCCAAAGGAAGAAAACAGGTGGGTATAAATTCCTTCTTGATAAAAAAACCCGCTTTTTGAAATAAATCTCCTCGTTGAAATCTCGGTATGGAATTATATGGCCGCGATCTCTGTCCGGTATCCAGCCACCAAATGCTTCTCCAAAAAACACTATTTTTGGAAAACTAAAGAGGGGGCTTCAAGTCCTGAAATCCCTATAAGTAGACCTCTTCCTTCCGTTTGAAATTGATTTTTATACACACACACAATACATAAACATCCATTTACCTTTTCATTCATACACATCTCCCTCCACATACACACAAATCATCACAATCCCATCCCATCCCATCCCAACCACCAAAAAAAAAAAAATGTCTCAATCCCGCAACTCAGCAAACAGATACACATCCTCTTCCTCTACCTCTAATCCCAAACCCGCCAACTCCAAATCCGGGAATGCCAACAAGGACAAGAAGCTCAAGATCCCGGACTTGGGAAAAGATCACATCACCTCGCTCCGCAAACCATTTCCTAAAGATCCTAAAGGCGATATCAATACGACTGGAAGATAATGAATGGTCTTCATGAATTGGTTTGATGTTGGTTGAAACATTCAGCGAGAGAAAAAAGGAAAAAAAAAGGTTTTTGTTGGCATTATTGGTTTTGGTCAAACGGATGTAATCACTCGCCTCGTACTTTGCAAGCTCCGTAGAGACTCGGAAAGCAAACTTGGGTTACCACTTAACGGTTACCCGTTTGGGTAAAGCGTAAGGTCAAACCTTACCCAAACGGGTAATCCTTAAGCTTTGACCACCCTCACATACTTAACAATATACTTCTACCTTTACAATAAAATCTTTAAAACAATAAATTTACAAATTGTGACAAGTTGTATAGATTA
>JWJA01004807.1:0-11479 GCA_000812885.1 Lanzia echinophila
GACTAGCCACATCAACAGCCGCATCCCAAAGTGGATCCATAATCACACCACCTCAGCCACATTCGTTCATTCCTTTGAGATATTCCACAAGACCTATGAGCAATACTTCCGATTATCGAATGGATAGCTAGATGAAATCTCGAACAATCTGCTCCTGGGTCAAGTAACTCAACCAAATATCCATGTCAGAACAATTCGGATCGATTACTACGATTCCGCGCGCCTGGACACATTGCTCGGCGAAAAGATTACCAGTATCCTAAAGGTATAACGTAGGTACTTGGCCCTTTACCATGGCCAAAGAACTGTCCGACATGACCAGGAGTCCCAATTGGTTCGATGTACGATATTCCGGTACGTAATCCATTCAATCCGCACATGGAAACCAACATCCCAAAATAGCAGTAGAACGGCGATTGAATGCGGCCGGCTCCTAGATTTGGCCGGCGTCAATCCTTCCAGATAAGGAGAGCCGGAATTCAAATGCAAACCAATCCAAAGACTCATCTCGTACCAACAGGCCATAAGCGCTAGGAGATTCAAGGCTCTCTAGTGAGCGTAGGGCTCATGAATTGCAGTGTTTAGCACTCACGACGCTTTTGGTCGCCGAAGTTGGGAAGTGGCTGAGGAAAATCTAGAACGTTGGTGACTTGAACCCGGCCAAATCGGAGAGTTTAGCCATTTAACGTTCGTCGTTTGGGGAGCTTAGTTATGTACGTTGGTTTGTGGTTTGAAATCCGATGGTTAAGGTTCGAGGGTCGAGGCTCAATATATGGCCAATATTCCTGGAAATATTAGTAGCAATTGAACGTTTTTCGGTCGTTCTAACAATAGCCGGAATACACGAGTTGAAGTTCTCATCTTGTATATATTCTACGATTTCTCGCGTACTTGAGCTACATACCCTTCATCATAATTGCTATTCCCTTGCAATTTTATCATCTTGCTTGTCATTCTATTGCTATCGTCAAGTATTGACAATACAAACATAAACAATGCCTGATTATCATCTTCCAAAGAAACACCGTCGCGCCAGTGTAAGCCATAGCGGCAGAGGCAGCAGCAGTGTTTTTTCTGACAACAGCAGCATCTTGTCTGGCAGCCAAACTTCTTATACAAGCGGCGCATCATCAAATTATCCGGAGACTCAATATGCGCAGCCTTACACTTCTGAACCGGTCTATTCTATTGCTCCCGATAAACCCTCCGGATCTGATAACTACGTACCCATAACTCCTATTGGCCGCGAATCGATTCGGGGCAGGGACAGAGACAGCGTCATCGTTGTCGAGATAGACAAGAAAAGGAAGTCAAAGAAACCGCCTAGCTCGTCAAAAGCTCATCTGATTTCTGATAGACCTCGTGGGCGCTCTGGAAGTGTCACCGGATCTCGAACATCGGTCGATGAATCCGACTATGAAACTGAAACCGAAAGCAGAGCTCCTCGCAGGCATAGAAAGCGTGATTCATCTCAAGCTCGATCAGAATCCGCATTCAGTGCAACAAGCGATAGTACTGTGAAGCCGAGGGTGCGAACTGCTTCGAGAGCACGTTATGCACCCTCAGATGTTGGCTCTGTAATTAGCAGCAGCAGCTCAGTTGCCACCCCCGAGAAAGTGGCTAGTTATCCGAACTCTCTTCTCGCAAATTCTCTTAGAACTTCGTCTAACGCGCCGTCTAGCTTGAGAGATTCCTACGTTGGTCATAGTTCAGGTGATAAAGATAGCAAGAAAGTATATCATGTGGAAAGTCATTTCTTATGTCAAGAAGGTTCAGACGGAGAAATGCAATCAATGCTTTTAACGAAAAGAACCCATCGAACCGCCAAAGAAGCAGCAGATATTGCCAGACGAGCCGCCCCGCAAGGACAACACGGAACACCTGCCCGGGCGCTTACCTTTGAAGCACGAAGTTCAGCCTCTGAAGCACCAAGTTTAGCTTCTAGAGTACCAAGTTCAGCGATTCCTCCCTCGCATCGACCTAGACCTAGCTTAGTCTCAAGGATGACGGATCTTGAGCTAGGGATTGGTTCAAGCGGAGCGAGATCTTCGGGTGGTCATCGTAGTTCTGTGACTGGTCGTCGTAGTTCTGTAACCGCTCGTAGCTCTGTACTTGGCACGTCTCTAAGCGGACGAACTTCACTCAGTGGTTCCGCCCATGGTTCTGCTTATGATTTCGATCGTGATTCCGCTTATGGTTCCATTCACCCTGATGAATCCGCTACCTCTGTTGGCTCTAGGTACAGTCGTCGTTAGTAAGAGTAGAAAGGTTCAATGTAACTAATGAAAAATGAGGCGGGATTTGGCTGGCTTGAAACTATTTGAATTGCGGTATATACTGTTTGGAGGCGTAGAAAGCATTTGTGGAGTTTGGATTTTGGATTTTGGAGTTCGTTTGATTTTGGATGCTTGAGGGAGTTTTGATTTTGGTTTTGTTTTTAGAATAAATGTCTTTTTTGTTTGAAAATGAAGATTGATTTGGTTTTGACGATGCATATGATATCGGTGTTGATTTTTTATCTAGTGATCTGCTGGTCGAAGGGAGGAAGGTATGATATTAATATGCTGGAACTACTTGAGGTGACTTTATGAGATGTTGGTATCATCTAGATGTGATGATTGGTCAGCGCAGTACTGCAATCACTTAATCGTAGTGATCGTTCAGTTGTAGTAATAGTTGATTGTTATTATAAAAGGAATCTAGCTAGAAACTGAAAAAGTACTCTTTTAGCACAGCAGTGAGTGACGAGTAACCTTATTTATTGTCGAATTGGAGAGATATATCTACTCGGTAGCCTACAGAGGGCGGCAGCTTGGAATAGTGCCATGTAAATTTCCACTTCCGCTCATAGCTTTTAAAGCAAAGTGGCTGATAGGTATTATTAGGTATTATGGAAACTTACAACTACTATTAGTAATTTCTTTTATAATATAAATCGTAGCAAATCACTGGTGGATGAAGGGGTGGATGAAGGTACTCTGTACTAGCGGTACTGTGGGGTGCAGTATAACTTGGAGATGTAATATCTTACTCTGCTATACAAAAAAATCTAACTTCAATATTGATAACTATGATCAAATACCTTCGCTTCTTGAGGCACTTGCAAGAAACATACTAAAAGTTTCGAATATGGTGGGTTGTCATCAGAAATTGTTGGTTGGCTTGTTTTGTTTTGTTGAAGTCATTAACCTACTGGTACAAGATGTTCTAGCGCATAAATGACCCCTCAAGTAACCTACCTATCTCTACTGTAGGATTCAAATCCTGTAGGAAAGGAAATAATCCATATAGGAATGTCGGTAGTTATCGTTACTTCATCTAAGCCTTCTTTTACACTTGCGATAGGTAGGTAGTATTGACTGATAGATTTATTTTAATGTTAGTGATTTGTTGGGATGGGTTCGTCACGATTGCAATATCAAATTGAGGGCTCCCTCACTCTTTCAATGTGTAACGCGTAACATATATTGAATTCTTTATTAAGTCTTGGTTTGAATTAATATTTGTATAGCAATGTTTTCAACTTCCCTCGCCTTATGCTTAGCGTTGGAAAATAATTACCAATATTTGTTGGAATATCGGCCGTGATTTGAACAGCATCTAGTCAACGAGGGGTCAGATATTGGTTATCAAGGTTGAGATAGTTGGTCGGCAGTGAAGTTAGGAGTCATTATCTCTCCAAATCAGAATCATTTACAGTATATGATTTGGTTATTGAGGTTGTGGGAAGGGGCTGAAAATATGGTTGTTCCTCATGGTCAGCGTTGGAATATCTCTTTGGTTTTGATGAGTGTTTTGATAGGCCATGAATGCGAAGAAGAAATATGAGTACAATAAGAAATAAATCCTATAGGATGATCCAACCAAGTCTGATTTTCGAGATATAAGTATATACAATCCACGGGAAACGTCCCTTGTTATACAAAACACTAAATGTCTGTTCCACTTCAAATACTTTTTCATTCCTTAAGCCCTTTCATTGTTTCCGTTTAGCAGTTATACTTCTTCGCTATCGAAATGCCCCGTTATTATGATGATGACCTTGAAAGTCTGGCGCCTTCTGAATTGCTACTAGTGTGTGATCAGAAGGATTTCATTCTCGGCGAAAAACTGCTTCTGTCTCAGGTCATTCACATACCTCTACATCACGGCCACGATCACATAGAATTGTCGATGTGCGTCACCCGGAAAGCCTAATCAGCGATCGTGGGTCTTCTGTCTCAGGTCATTCGCGTACTTCCCATTTGTCTGGGGCGTCGTCTGGTTTGAGCGGTACTACCGTCGTCGAGCAAAGAAGACGCACTCCGAGCCACCTCCTCTACCACAATCTCATACGCTCCGCCCCGCCCACCACGTTCATCCACTTCAAGCACAGTTTCAGGCACTTCGAAGCAATCAAGTACACACACTCGGACCCGCCATCCACCGAGTTCACACATTTCGAGCCACGGCGCAGCAAATTTATACGCTCTGCCCCGCGGCCCACCAAGTGCATACCCTTCGAGCACAATTTCAGGCACTTCGAGCCAGTCAGGTACAGGTCATTCAAGTACATACACCCCGAGCTCATCAAGTACCGCCCCTAACAAAGGTCGTCCCTATATCAGAGATTCACAAGGCAGGATGAATCCTTATCTGTAAGTCAGGACGTCTTCTTTGCCCCAGGACTTTTCTAATCTTAATCTATCGGGTAGGTTGAACGAGTTTGGTGTTAGTGAAGGGGCTTATAATGCGTACACAGCACCCAGGGATGCTGCGCATGAAAGGCTTCGACGAAAATTGGGCTTTGGTGATGATGATTAGGGGGAGTTTTTAGATGTGATCTGATTGAGATGGGATTTGATTTTTGGTTTGCATGGTATTGTTGCTGGGTTTTCATAGCATGCGTGTCTTATTGAATATTTTCACTCTCACACCCTTTGTAATTTGTTATGAATGAAGATATAGCTCCATTGTGAGTATCAGTTAAGTTCAGTACCCAAGTCCATATATGCATATATATATATGCGTAAGCCTCAATTTTTTTACCTTCTTAAGTTTCTAGATTCTTTAATATTTGGGGCATTACAGGCAGTAGATTAATTGCAATATTTCATTAATGATTCTCAAAGTTTTGATTGTCGAGTGGTTTGCAATAATTCCTTTGATGTTTAAAAACTTATTAGACGTTAAAAGCACTCACTGGTGATGTGATTTAATACAATTTGTAGGGGTGCTGGTGCTGTGTGCTGTTGCTGGTGGGGTGTTGTTTACTTGTGGCTTACGCACTTATCCATGGACTTTGTATTTCTTACGATATTTGTTGAATAAAATGGTGTGTATCAGAGAAAACATCCTTCTAGCAAAATCTACAAACACTGAATCTACAACTAGATCTAAGAAATATACACCTCCATCATCAGTTGGTTCGAGTTCACAAACGTCTTCACAAACATCTTTAAAAGGCTTCACGATTGATGTTCTCCTAATTGATGAAAATACCATCCGATTACGTTTACTAATAATATTATCATCAATTTTATTATTGAGAGACATCCAGGAGAACAATCAGCTACCAGGACATAACAGGAGCGACTTGGTAACCTTCGTATTGCCAGTATAATTAAAGTTAAATCTACCATTAATACATGAAGCGCCAATTCTACAAGCAGGATATCTAGCGCCTTGGGAACTATATACCACCATGCCACTTCTCGGCAGCGCTTCTCGGAATTGCGGTTCTGAGTCTCCGTCTAGATTCACACAGCTAGTACTCCATTTCACCTCAGCTGTAGAGTCACAATCCGATATCACCCAGTGCCATGAGATTGACCCCGGGACTAAATACATGCAGAAAATTCTGAGAAAGGCTGGAATGAGGGGCAAGCATGTATGAGGCTTGTGCTGAGGGGAGTGATCTTGGATGTGGTACTGGGGCGATGAAAATCCTTACCATAATACCAACACAAAAACCAGCATCCCACCAAGGGAATTGTTTGCTCCTTGCGGAGTACGATTGAAAACATTGGTAGGGCAATCCATTATTGGTAGGATTATGATTGTCATAGTACATCATACGCAATCCAGGCGGTAACTTTCGAATGTTCCATTGGCGGCACTGCCCCGCGAAGGAAGCCCATCCTCATCCTATTCTATCCTTCAAGTGAAATCGTCCTGCCCTGTCTTAAGGCCAAGGGTAGGATAAGATGGGATTTTGCTTTGCTGGCACTGCCTCCCAACCAACACTCATCCTCCGATAAGAACTAAGAATTATATACAAAATGCTGATTGTTTGATTCTACTTCATGTACTATTTTCACATTTATATCTTTCATTATTTATTTTGGTTGGTTATATCTATTGTTGCTAAAAATGCAGTTAGCACCCAAATATCATCATCGTCGCAAATCTGTAAGTTCCCACTACGACTCTAATATCGAACACGTACGAGCACTAGACCGAGAACCACGACGACCATCATCACGACAATCATCACAACCACAAGCACCACGGTCATTGGGGGAATTACTATTACCAGGCCGAATCCAAGACGCCAAGGATTCAGTAGTAGGGCATAGAAATAGACTTGGACTTCCTGAAGTTAGGAGCTCTCGCACATCTGCCTATGAACCCAGAAAACAGCCACCTATCACGACAAGCGGTCGGCCCGGGCACGGACATCATCGTCGGCGATCAAGCTTTACTGGAAGTGACAATAGGACATCTCAGATATCGGACGCCGAGTCTGACAATTACACTGTGAGACCTTCTCGTCCTCAACACCGCGATGATATTAGCGTGCAGGAGGAGAGACGTGTATCTCGCAATCGTTCTCAAGCTTTATCGTCCTCAGCCAGCAGCGCGAGAGCTGATCCATTTTTGCAATTTAGTTCTAGAGATAGAGCTCCATCACGACGCCCATTCACGGAATCATTACCATATGATCCAGCTCCATTGCCATCTGACGAAAAATTAAAGGGCCGCTTTGACCGTAATTTGCCCCAAGGCAGTCGCAGAGGAAGTTTAAGTATACCGCCCTCGGTGGCGGGGTATGGCGGCTCAGAAATTGAACCTCATGGTTTGCCACGATACAATACAACTCCTCTTCCCCCACGACCATTTATAGCTCCTGTGTCATCACGATACGATACAGCTCCTCTAGATTCTCGTTATCCCGAGACTAGGCTCACTAGCACATCCCGCCAAAGCAGGCCTCTTCGGCGAATTCCGAGTACGGAGTCTACGGGCGCGGCATCGCTAGCCGGCATGACCGTAGATCCAGGTCCAGATAACATTGGAAGAACCCTTGCATGGAGCGCTAATATAGGTCGGCCAGAGAGAAAGAAACGGGAATATCGATGAGGTTAACGATGGGCTTTTGGTTTAAATCTTAGACCATTTATAGCCAGTTCAGATCTCGATAAAGTACAGTCAGTATACATTGTTTTGGAGTTTATTCTGTCCTTTTTATTTTTCTTTTAATAGAATGCGTATTTTTTTGTTGGTTTATTGTTCATATTCCTCTTTTATTGAAGACGAATGCTGATATCCAACCTGATACCTTCCTTCCCTGACACCGAGAGAGCTCATTGTCATGAACACCACCACAGTCGAACCACAAACCGCAAGGAAGAATCATCATTCTTTTCAACCTTCGACAAGAATCCGGCACAGCGCGACTATCGATTGCATGCCAACTTTATTCCGGTCCCAAAGAGCAGACACAGGGCAACGAGATCGAGAGAGGGAACGAGAAGAGGCATCGAATGGCTCAGGTAGTCGTGATAAGTCAACTGGCTATCCCCACAGCCGCAGCCGCATCAGTGGGGAATCCCTTACCAAGCCCTGCGTTACAAGGGATCACAACTAAGATTGGAGAGAGGAGAGGATATCAAGTCAAAACATATGTTACGGATTGGCGAAACTCCATTCCGCCAGAGGATGTGGCATATTCGGTGGTAATCGCGAACATTATCCTTAATCAAGATTTGCGATGAGGTATGATCTGAATTTTGTTTTAGATGGCGTTTTCATTGGGTTTTATAGAATGCATGTCCTTTTTAGTTGTTTTTCGGAAATCTTTCGGTTTTTAATATAGAATACATGTCCTTTTTCCTACTTTGTCTTGTGGTTGCGATTTGAGAATTCATTTATATCAATACATAATTGCTTCTTTAATACTATTTATCTCACCTAGTCTATGTTAGTGAAGCATACCATATGTCATCGGCTCTTGGCAAACCAGCTTCAGTTCTAGCGCCAGCTTCATTGCGAGTGGAATTGCCTCGTTATACTTCACTTACTCCGTACCTTTCAGCATTCTAAAAACCAACAACACCCAGCACCATCTCTATGTCTTAAATTAGCTTCCTTACAAGTGGAATTGCCTCCTACTAACCACAGTTCCATCTAATAATCGAACACACAGTACCTGTTCATTAGCTCAATGAGTCTACGCAACTTAGCCCCAATTGATATCAGAGTTTTCAAATGCACATACTTTTCATCACTTTATGTTCTATGTAACAAGTATCAGTGATTAGCGACCAGTGAATCTATCATTCTTACCAGACATGTGCATATCTCATTCCAAGCATGATCGCTTCATACTAATTTTCTCACATTTCCCATGGCAAGTGCCCCTCTTGTCTCGTTCCGTACTGTATGTACTCGCGGATATAGCAGCAAGGTGCACGTGGTAATCGCTAGGTTTTGAACCCCCTACAAATCCGATGATCACGAACAACATTGGCGAAAACGGATGACGATGATATGGATGATGGCAAATATATGAGAACTTCTTTGAGAAGAAACATAGCCGGGAATCATGCACATAAAATCCAAGTGTAAGAAGGTACACAATCATTTCACTCTTCTCTTCTCTTCACTTCTCAGTAGAATTATTAGTGTATAGAATCTCTTCATACAATCATTTCTTTCTTTCTTCCTTTCTTCTTCTCATCTTATTAAAAGTATTGTAAATCATCTCTTCATACAAATCCCCCGAACCTTCAAAATCGTAATACCCCAAATTACATCCGCCATAAACCATCAATCAATTATCATCCAAACCACCCCCAATCCCCAACTCCCACTCCCCAGCTCTCACCAACAAACAACACCTACCAAACCCGCCATTCCCAAAGCCAACCCGAAATCAACCACCCCTCTCGAACCCCCACTTGTTCCAGCAACCGCGGTACTAGTCGCACTACTCGCCATCGTCCAACTCACACTCGTCGGAACAACCCCACCAGTCCCCGCACTACCATTCAAGACCCGCGTCCCCGCACTTCCACCCGAGATACCACTATACACCTTCGAAGAAGCTTTACTCGTAGTAGCTATACTTGTACTGGCGGCCAAAACCGCCGCCGAAGTAATGCTTGCCAATGTCGAAGATGTCAGGGTAGCTGAACTCGAGCTTGTAACTTGTGTGGATGTGCTCGAAGTTGTGGAGATGACGGGGTTAGTGAGAAGGTCGGTTGAAGCGGCGACAAGGGAGATGTCTCGGAAATGAGAGGCTGCTGCGGCGCCGGTTACAGTTGTTGTTGCGGTAACGGCTGCATGCCCGGGGAGTTGTTCGGTTGCTGTGCAGGCCATTGAGGAAATACCCGAGAGGGCGCATGCTAGAGAGATTGTTCTGATTGCTGTTAGCCGAAAGTACATACAACATGTATTCAGTAAAGGTTGCGGGGGAAACCATACGTAGATCCCGATAATGTCATTGCATATTGCATGCTACTAGGATTTTGAATCAAGGTATATGGTTGTTGGAAGTTGCATGATGAAGTAGCTGCACCTGCTGTACAAGCTACAAGATATTGAGTCTGCGTACATTAGTTAGTTTACCATTGCGCGCGCAAAGGATAAATGGAGGAACTTACAGAGTCTACAGGATATGCGACAACTGGATAACCTCCCGCAAACAATTGAGTTGAAGATTGCGCATTTACACCACCAACACACAGTAAGAAAAAGAGGGGAGATAAACTGTGGAGAAACATAATTTATATCTAGGTTAGTTTGCCTTCTTGATTCCTGTAACGATCGTAAAATTGCAAGACACACATTTTGGCAGGAGGAAATCATCAAAGCTTATACAAAATTGGGGATGATACAAAAAGGCTGCTGTTTTGAGATTAAGATTGCAGTGGAGTCGGTAGGATCAATTTGTGACCATTACTCTATTTTAAAATCTATACCGCCAAATATAGGGGAATTGGCGGTTGTGTGAAACTAGGATCAGAGTATGACCTATGACCTCCTCCCCCCTATACAATATTTGCAAGAAGTGGGTGCAATAATTCTCTTATCATTCAAAAACTTAGAAAAATCCATATCAAATCTGATTCATTATCGATTTCAATGAAACCTCATTCGATAGTTACCTAATACTTGAACGTTACAAAATTGAAATGTAAAATTAAATGACCCGGTAGTCGAAGCGTTATTGAAGAATATATTTTGGGTTGTGGCAAGAGACTTATAGCACCCACTGGTGTGTCGACTCTCCGAGGAAAAGTGCAAGTATTATTGGCATTGGTATGAACATTTGATAACATATAATAAAAAGTGCAAAGGTACCAGAGCATTTGGATTAGAGGCTCATACTATTGGTACAAGGATGATGAAGGTGTTAGCAGCTTGCGAATGCGCAAATTCCGACTGTTCGGTCCGGCGCTTACTTGTCTTACTTGTCCGCAAGTAGTAAATGGGCCCGAAAGATCACCATTGCTAAAAATCCAGATTCGAACTATTTGTACAAATCAAGGTAGAGATCTGTGGCTATCTGCTAGAACTACTAGGAGATGACACTCTTTTTTGTTGAAGTTATCTGGTGTGAACACTGATAACTATAACGTACCCCTGACCCCTGAGCTGTATTAAGATTTTCTCGTGGGAGTTGCGGCTACCTTGGGAAAATCCGGCAATTTTGTGGATGCTCAAATTTTTGAAGCGCCTGATCAATCGAGGCCAAGGCCATGTCGGTGAGACGATGCAAAAGCAGACAACCTCATACAAAATTCGTCCGAAACCAGAAGAAGCTTTCCAAAAGTAGAATTGTAACTTTAGTGTGTTGAATTGATGAATGCCAAAGCGTGAGTATTCATCAGGGTATGTAATAGTACTAAGCAGTCCCTTTTGCACGGTTCATGGGACCCCAATTCTCCCTGGGGTTTTGTTGATAGCGAACCACCTTCTTTGCATCCTTTTCCATTCCCAACTTCTCATCAAATACGATCTCAATTTTTCCATTCTCAACCGTAGTTTTCTCCCCGTTGGTAGAATTTGCATCCCCATTCAACACAGCAGAATGTTTCCCCATTCCCATGATAGCATATCCTGCTGTATTCTCCCTGAGTTTACCATCCTTGATTGGCGCCTTCTGTTTCGCCCATTCTCTCATAATCTCCCATATAACATTCCATGGTGCATCAGTCTTGATACTTCCACCCTTGGTATGACTTCTTGTGACCCTATAACCAAGATGTTTCAA
>JWJA01004808.1:0-18621 GCA_000812885.1 Lanzia echinophila
CACGAATACGGACATTCACAACAGTTGTGATTTTCCAAAACTCGAGAAGGATTCCCATGCCTTGAGTGAATAAGATCATCCAACCTAGAATCTTAATTAGCCACCGCTGAAATACCCCCAATGCTTAAACTTACTAGTATTCTCATTGTTATCCAACAAGTACAAGAACACAACTCCCTGCATAAAAACATTCCCAAGAATTGAACGGACGGAAATTCCGATATTGTTCTTCTTGTTGCGGTAATGACTGATATCAGATTTGAAAGCCAACATCTCAAAGATCATATGCAGTATACTAACGAAGACGGTAGTGCCCAAGAGATAGATGTTCGTATCAAGTAAAACTTCCTTGATCATCTCAAACTCACTACCATCCCCACCGCCAGGGGGAGCTTGTCCTTGTGCTGCATTTCTAGCAGTTTGTTTGGCACCTTCATCCATGCTTGCCATTAAGGAGAATTTCCAATTGGCAAAGTTCTGAAGATCAATATGAATTGGTAGTCTGGTGACAGTCGAATTGACAACACTCATGTGGCTCTTCAATTGCCAAAATGTGTTCACGAAGAGTAATGGGTAGTACCATCCATTAACACCGGTTCCATCTCTGGCACCACTTGATTCCAAATGAACATATTGACGAACGGCAGGATGTAAACTTGGGAAAACCATCACACCAGAATCGGGAATGAAGGACATGGTGAAGTTGGGGTGATAATGCGATTTGATGATTGGACCGGTGGAAACCTCTTCTTCAGGCTAGCGATTTATTAGTTATATCCTTCGAACAATGTTTGATGTAACATACCTCGTCGTCATCCTTGGAATTTGACAATAGATTCTTGGTCTTCCTAACTTTCTTCTGCGCAATATATTGGGTTAAAGGATGTACAAAGTGAAAAGCTCTTGTCGGGTCGTAACCAGGAGTCGAAGGATCCAACTTGCTTCCAGTTATTCCGATATAGAAATGTCCCCAAAGTGTGCCGTTATTCTGCACTTCCTTTGGAACCTCAAAACTTGTATCAATTGACCTATGCTGTTCATAATCTCCAAACATGAATGCCATCTCATCCATTACAATTCTTTCCCTCGGGACTTTTGCAATCGGTTCGTGAACAAATGTAGGTGATACGACAATGGTAAGATCGAGAGGAGTATTGTTCGGCCACATAGGAGCAATTCTTTGGGGTATTGCGCTCCATACTGCACCATCATCTAACCTATCGGGACGCGCATGAAATGCTGGAATATCGCCGGTATTTGCTGGAACTTTTATAACTGCACCGGAAGAATCGGTTGTAGTAGTTGTCGCAGGTCCTTTCTTTCCAGTAAATTGGCTCATGAGAAATTGCATGCCAATAAAAATGGCAATACCTTGAACGGCGGACTTGATCATCTATAAAAGATTGCGTCAGCAACTTTCGAAGAGCTGATGAAGGAGAATATTGAGTAACTTACACCAGAGCCGCCCTCTTCAGCTTGCGCAGCTGCAGCTGCAGGAGCTGTACCGGAAGGCATATTGAAAATAATATGCTTGCCTTCTTATTTCGTGATGAATAAGTACCGGTAGAAGAGTGGTGGTGGCGGTTGTAGAAGTGTTGGGTAATTAAAATTATGGAGTACAATTATCATACGGGAAAAGGTTATGCCGGACCGGAGGTATCCGATTTGGTTCAACGAGGTTCTATTTAAACGTAACCATACATGTTCCAATAAACTCAATCATCAAAATTTCATAGTCAACTTTATTGAGAAATATTACATGTTTTCCACAAAATACCATGATCTCAATTCGAGTAGTTAGGTTAATGTTACAGTTCCCTAGCAATCAATCTCATCTACAATCAACTGATGGAAAAGCATGCTTTGGCAAACTCCAAGCAAAAAATCCCCAAACCCATAAATATCCAAGCCAATAACACCATCTTGCGTTAGTATTCCAACCAAATCTCTTCATGATCATCTTCCCAAAGCTCAACAGTACACCTTCGATGATAATTCCAAAGGAATTCAAAGTATACCACCAAAGGATATGACCGAATCCACAACCCGGAATTCGCAGCTTGGCCCCTATTTCGACAAATTCATGTGAGAGTCCCGAGAACTGGAATATGATGATTAACATGACATATTTGTAATACTTATTGTGCTTGGGAATACGAAGTAGTTTGGTAGTGATGATGTTGCCCCAAGCGATGTAAGTAGACCGCATATACGAGCTCCAAAACTTGCTATTATTGAAGAAAGATTAGTATAATTGAGGCTGTGGATGGGGAAGAAGTCCCCTCATACCTCCAGTAATTTCGAATCGTATAAGCTTCTCTAATGTCCCCAAACATAGGGTACATATATCTTGGTATAGCTTTTTCTCCTGCCACAAAAACTGCTACGGCATCAACAAGATAAGAAACGGCCGACATATCCAATACTTGGATTAATACAAAGAAGGCGGGAAGAACGATCCTAATGCCCATTTCTCGTGAACTGACTTCGTGTATTCGTCGGAAGAAATACTCTTTATGGGGAGCGTAATCTCCATCCTGAAGGTTCTGTTGGTAATATACATGAAGAGTGACGAGTATCTTGGCCAGGAGATAGCAGAACCAGGCCATCAAAGTCCTGCTGATGACGAAAACATGCTTACTGGAAGGAGAATGGAACCTCTTTATTGGAAATTGTGGTAGATTTCGAGGCTGTGGAGATGCATTGATATGTCGTACATCCAGTATAGTGCTTAAAGCCCACTTGCATTTATCCCAAGGTGTATTCGCCGTCTGGGGTGGGGTAAGTTGCTTTAGGAACGATAGATTTCCAATGAAGGGCAGGAAACAAACATGGTAATATGGAAGGAACGCTTGATAGTGATAGGATCCGGTATTGGCATACAGAAAGATGATGCATACCAAGCAGAAATGGAGGATGAATCCCACGAGTCGTAATGATATGACTCGAGGGCTCGAAGGGATGAATGCGAGTTGGAGAACCCCATATAGCAGCACAAAGTCTAGGAGTATTACCGGGTAGTTGAATAGTTGATTATCTAGTAACAATGTGTTAGTAATGTGTGTGACTGATATCGTTGAACATACCTGCTAGATGGGCATCAAGGAATTTCAATAATGTAGCTGACATGGTTGTGCGTATCACAGTATGCAGAATGGACAGATGAAATCATGCAACATATATAGGACTCAATCGTGGTCCAATGGACTGGATGCTCTGTGAATTGGGAAACGCAAATACCCAGTTACCGAATGAGTCATTCGGGCAGGATATATCCTCATCGCTGCTTTCCCCAGTGAATGGAAGAGAACTCATTCAGATACATGCATGAGTGATTCATTACTGCCCATCCTCAACACCATGTAAAGATTACATGAGCATTGGGAGAAAACGAAAGATTGCCTTGTAACAAAAGCTGCAGGAAGATATCGATACTTGTAGCGGATGACCAAGATCATTTACATTTGTATAACCACTTACCCCTCACTTCCAACCAAGTAAACAAAGCAAATTCTTCGATATTTTGACATTCATCACACTCGTGAATCACATCGAGAAATCCAAGATGAAAACAAATTCACTCTCCAACGGAAATCCATCCATACAACCTATGTATCTTCAAAACCCCATCAATGCAAATGTACAAGTAATCCAACATATCCCATCCCATGCATCCAGGTGATTGATGGTAAATCCCCACCTCCACCATCATTACGTAAGTACTATGTTACCCCAACACCAAATACCTGCCAATAGCAACCCCGCATAATTTGTATTCATCCAATAATATTCGCTTTAAACAAATCTCATAAAATCCCATTCCAATTCTTTTGTACTTGTAGGTATGTAGGTATTAGGTAGGTAACTACAATTCCAATCACTTAAAGTTCTTACAACTGTGAATCATATTCATATCAAACAAATCTGTCCTATCTTTTACATAAATACAACGTTTCCTTTACTTCTCACACATACGATAGATAGGATAGGATTGGTAGCAACAAAGTTCCAACACATCGGTAACTCCACTTCTCACACCGAGTTTATTAGAAAGGAAGATAAGATTAATAAATACTCGAGCATTCCAATCCTTCAGTAGCAGGACAATTGAATCAATTTCTACTCTACTCTACTTCTACATTCCACCTCTCAACCCGGAACCTCAATCTTCTAAACCAATTCATACAAACAAACAACCATGGCATCCGGCGGCGTATCACCACTTCCCTCCCCCCTCCCTTCAATGCGCGCCTCCAACGAAACCAGCACACAAGGCTCACCCCTCAACCCATCCACCTCAACCCCACCCACCAAAATCTGCGTATTCTGCGGCGCCTCACCCGGTTTATCACCCGCACACATGGCCATGGCGCGAACGCTCGCGCAAACAATGGCCTCGCAAAACATCTCCCTCGTATACGGTGGCGGAACCGTAGGAATCATGGGCGAAGTAGCGCGAACACTCGTCTCCTTAAGCGGTCCCGAATCCGTGCATGGGATTATTCCAGCGCCTCTGGTGAAATTTGAGCGGGGACCTGAGAGCGAGGCGATTGCGGAGCATGCTGTTTTGGAGGGGAAGGAGAATGACAATGGAGAGAAAGGGTCTGGGTTACCGGAATATGAAATCTATGGTCGCACTACAGTGGTAAAAGATATGCATACGCGCAAGTCTATGATGGCGCAAGAGGTACTCGCTGGAGGCCCCGGAAGTGGATTCATTGCGCTAAGTGGGGGATATGGAACGTTGGAGGAGTTGATGGAAGTGGTTACTTGGAATCAATTGGGAATACATAATCGGGGAATAGTGGTGTTGAATGTAGAGGGGTATTGGGATGGGTTGATGGGGTGGATTAGGGGAAGTGTGGAGGCTGGGTTTGTGGGGAAGGGTAGTAAGGATATTGTCGTGGATGTAGCCGATGCGGAGAGTGCGGTAAAGGCTTTGAAGGAGTATAAAGTGGTTGAGGGAAGGTTTAAGTTGAAATGGGGGAATGAGTGATTGAGCTGAAGGGATGTAAAAGGGGTGGAAGGGAGAACCGGAGAAACATACCCATTTGTATTAGAGTTAGCCAAGCATATAGAACTGTAGAGTATACTATAATAAATGACTCTTCTCTCAAACATAGCTGAGTGGGTTTTAAGATACCGCACCAAAGTATACAATGAACTCTTCTCATAAGGTAAACTAGATACGTGAGACTTTTGGTGAAAATCCAGCGCATAGATCATGAGACGTTCCTGCATCAATACCTTCCCCACAGCAGATTCAACACATGGAAATATATCTATTTGCAATAGAATTCATGAATATCGTGCTATTTCTTTCCCAACCCATCTGATGCTTTATCAAAGGTAGTTGTACAAATCCTAGCTCCCATGGCATCCCTCCAAGCCAATCGTCTCAAAGCCTATTGATCAACCTCCATACTATCCCCACCAGCCTCCTCCTGCCCCTCTGCCACCAAATCAACCCACTGCTTAACCTCCTGTCCATCAAACAACTTAAAAGCTTGCACTGCCTTCTCTCCCTCTCCCTTAATCCCCACAACACCCACACTCGTATTCTCGACCGTCAACTCTTTATCCTGCGCCAAACTCTCCTTCAACGCCCTCAACCCATGAGCCACCAATTCCTCCCTACTACAACTCTCAAACTTATCCAGATTCCTCTCCAAATACGTTCTTGCCATTTGACTCCTCGCTCCAATCGCACAAGCTACCATTTCCTGTGTCATGCCCGATGGCTGGAATTCAAAGAGATGTGGGCCTAATTCATCGACACCGGCAACGAGGAGACCAACTCCGTATGGACGGCGACCATAATGCTGAGTGTTGGTTTGGGCGCGGTCACCGATGGAGGCAACGACACGGTCGACGGGAAGGGCACGATCATAGGTTAGGCGGGAGGAGAGACATTGATTTTTCATAAAGTTGGAGAGAACGCGGGCATCGGAGGCGAGACCAGCGAGGGCAACACCGAGATGTTCGTCAATGGCGATTACTTTTTTCTGGTACGACGAGAGTTCTTCTGCATTTCTCTTTGTTGGAATTAGCTGGTAGTCCCTCCGCGAGAGATAGATGGGTCCGCGGGGTGATGCGGTGTGGGATGATTGGAGGGATGTAGAGTTGGAAATACCTTTACAGCTACAAGAACAGCATGTGTCTTGCTTACTATTCCCACCACTACACTTCCCTGCTTTACAGCTTCCGAAGCATATTCGACTTGAAAGATTCGACCTTGTGGGGAGCTATTCAAAATAACAGCTTCATCAGCTTCCAAGGTTTCATTTCATCTCTCTCACTTTCGCAATGCTAGAATTGAACTTACAAAGTAACAGAATCGTTATCATAATTGTTCCTGAACATCTTGAAATGAGGGAAAGCTGTAGATGTAGCTGGTGATATGCAAGTAAAATTGAATGGGTATCTTTTTCAAAAAAAAAAAAAACACAACAAACAAAAAAAGGTTGACGTTGAGGTTATGAAATTGGTGTAAATGGATTGATTTAGTTGCTTGAGGCAGACATGCTGATGAAGCTCATAGCGGGCTTCTTAATTGCTGTTGTATGATTTAAGGTTGAGCTTTAAAATTACAAGGGTCTATAGAATAGAAGCTTCCTATTCGTTTAAACTATTAATTTGAAGCATAATATTCCATTTTAAGAATATTTACACAATTTATGCAACTTTTACTTAGTAGTTATAAAAACAAGGCTGGTAAGTTCTTAAATAAGCGCATACGCCGGTGCGCAGCTCTACCTCAAAGTTGCGGCAACGTCAGCACTTCATAAACTATAGCCCGTAGTGATTAAACTTAACATCGAAGCTCTTATCTTCACTTCAAGTACAACCAACCAACATCACCATATCAAACAAACCTCAACGATTGTCAATACGATTCCTCTCAATACCCATATAGAAAATCTCTACGATCGAATACTTAATTGCGCTGCGCGTATAAATTTTGCGACGACAGATAATTAAAAAGGAAGAGAAGGAATCGATCATTACGAAACAAAACCAACTTACGACAAGTTATCCAACGTGTATCTCTCCAATTTCTTCAATATGGCCGCCGGCCTAAAAACCATCATCTCCCTCTCCTTCGTACGTTATATTCTCTCCTATTTCCCATTTCTCCCCCATCCATAATCCATAATCCATTCATTCAATCCACTAACCAACTCCATTCCACCACACTAGGTCCTCGCCCTCGGGTTTCTCCTCATAATCCTCAGCTGCGCCCTCTTCCACCAATATCTGCCCCTCCTCGTCGTCTTCACTTTCGTTCTCGCACCACTCCCCAACTGGATCGCATCGCGATGTTCTTCTCCCGATGATTTCGGCGAGTCTTCTTCCTCGGGCGTTCTGGATTTCGGACGATTCTGCACGGGTTTCCTTTGCATGATGGGCGTTGCGTTGCCGGCTGTGTTGGCTCATAGTAATATCATAAGGGTGCCGGCTATGATTATGAGTATTATTGGGGGTGTGTTGATTTATGGGACGATTATTAGTTTTGGCATGTTCTTCCAGGAGGATAGTGAGTTTTGATTGGGAGGATGATGGATTGGAGGGAGAAATGGGATGAGAAGGTTGCAGGTTGGAGGTTGCGGGATGAACAACAAGAGCTGCGAATTGAGGAATCGGATTTCCGGAGACTAAGTTCCGAATGGATTGAGAGATATAACGGATGCTAGTGGAACGGGGTAGAAAGGGTGAAATGAACGATATGATAATGAGTAGATTTTGGAGGTGGTTCAATTGTACAATGTAGTATCATCATCAGGTCATCACATCAGGTCATTAGGTGCTCTCAACGGGATAGGTAGTCTCGGTTTTGTTTGGAATATAAATGCGAGGATAGGGGTTATTTGGTACATTGATTAAAGCACGTACTTCACATACTTGATACCTATTTATAAAAGTGCCTCCTCATCACTTCCACATCCCCTCTTCATTTAGAACGCTTGCCTTGCATACTAGTACAAATTCCTTCGTCTCCCCTTCTCCCCTTCTCCCCTTCTCCCCTTCTCCACCTCAACCTCCATCTCTATTCGCGTTCCTTCCCATCTCCTCACTTAACTCATCGATCTCACATCACGACTCCACACCTTCCTTCTACTGCTCTTAACATATTTTCACATCTTCACCATTCCATTATCTTGATTCGAACACAGATACAGTAGGTATTCCAAAGCAGCGAGCACACTTCATTCACCCCCTCACCCACCTAGCTTTTTCCCCCTTCTGTTTCCAACTTATACAAACTCAGCATCATCACAAACATCAACAAAAACAATCTCCCGACACAACATCTACTCTTCAATAATCATCCACTCCACTCCAATCAAATCTATTTCATTGTCATTCCATCTATCCATCTATCTATGTAAAAGTTACTGAGTATATGGTGATCCTCGCGAATCAATTTTTATCTTAATCTTTTCTATCATGAATGAACACAGAAAAAAAGAAAACCTGTGTCGAGATTTTTCTTGTCAAACCCATCCAATCCATTCCCAACCCATGACCAAAACATCATATCATAAAACGCCAACCAACCCAGTCGTTCATAAATCATTAAGCCAAGCTAAGCCGTTAAAATACAGCCAAGCCAGCCTTTCTATGTAAGTAAAATACGTTGAGGTATTAAAGCCAAAAAAAAAACCTCCAATTAAGGAGTTCAAGTTTTCCCCTGGGAAATCCAATCCATCCATACAAGACTCATTCAATCCCCATGAATAAACAGAAAGAAAGAAAACTCCAAAACTTCTAGCACCAACAAACTCCCAGATTTCTCCTTTTTGGTGAAAATCCATGATGCCTAAGAGTAAAATCCGACTTGCGTCGTTAATAAAGAAATCTTTAGTTTAGTTTAGCGGAAAATCCCCAAAGTCCCATTCAACTTGGTCAACATCTCTTCCCTCTCACCCACCGGTGTGCTCAAAGCAGTGACTGCTCCACCGGCTCCAATATGCCACTTCTCTGTATCGCGTTCCTCCTCTTCGATGATTCCATCTTCGTCGTCCCAGCGGTACATGCATCGAATGGTAACACTGAAGTCACCTCGTCCGCCCACATCCATATACCCCACGACGCCCGAGTACATTGAGCGTGGTTTATGGTTCTCGATATCTTGGAGAAGCTCGCAGCTTCGCTTCTTGGGTGCGCCGGTCATGGATCCGGGTGGGAGGGATGCAGCAAGGATGTCTAGTCCGGTGTAGTTGGTTGTCTTGTCCTCTTTCAGGGACAAAGATGATAGTTGTGCGGATAAATCATCTGGAATGGATTTAGGGAGAGTACCTTCAACCACAGAAACCATTTGAAAGACAGACGCATACTCTTCGACGACCATAAGTCGAGGCACAGATACGTTTCCTGATCCACATACACCATGCAAGTCATGTCGAACAAGATCAACAATCATCAAGTTTTCGGCTTTCTCCTTTGGATCATCGAGTAGTGGGATGGCGTCATCGAGAGTGGAGATCTTTTCGGTCTTGCGAACGGTACCTTTCATGGGGCGAAGAGAACATTTCCTTTGACGGTTATCCCATTTGAGGAATTGTTCTGGGGAGCTCGATACCAAAGTTGCAGAACCAAGTCGAAGGAAAGAAGCAAAGGGAGCAGGTTGTCGTGAACGAAGGTTCTTGTAGAGAGACCAAGCTCCTTTTGCAGGAGCTGGTCTTGGCGTCTTGTTGTATAGGAGAATGGATTCTGTGGAATTATGGGTGGTTGTATGAGGGGGATCGCTTCGAAGACGAGTAACGGTAGTTTGATCAGTGAGGCACAATTCGTAAGAATCGCCACTGGAAATCTTGTCTTGACAACGACGAACTTTGGATTCGTAAGAGTCCGCCGTAGGTTGAGTAATAGTCATTGAGAATCTAGATGTGGGGCTGCGAACAGGAGACCAAGCTCGTTTCTCCCTACGAGATACCTTGATGCGATCACAGGGTAATATTAGTTCGCCTGGTCTGAGAGGCGTATGGCGAGAGTTCTTCGGAGGAGTCTTTGGATGAGACAATTTCTCGAGCTTGGGGGCAACAGCTTCCATCCATGCCGAGTCGCTTTGACTATCTCCTGGGCTTGCTAATTGTTGGATATAAACAAGGTTCTTCAAATGGTCGATAACAACACTTCGAGTGACCCATGCGAAGCAAAGATCAGGGCGGTTTTTGTCGACATTTGATCGGTCCACTCTCACATCAATAGCTTCCAACCCCATCTCATAAGTCGTATATCCCATGAAACCTCCCCAGAACGGAGACTCATCATTACCCTCAGTGACTTGAGCATTCTCCAAATGGTGTGCTAGTAATGACCAAACCCCACCACAAGATTTGATGTCAACTTCCTCATTACAACCGAGATATTCGCCTCCGTAAGCGGGGACCTTGGTTACATAATCATCGCCGGCGCGATATTCGAATCTCAAACAATCATCAACATCCAAGCCAATGATACTGTATCGACCCTTTACATCTGCAGATCCAGCAAAGGTTTCGTTCGCATTCGTAGATTCCAAAAGAATGTGATCTCTTCCCATGTCCTGTATAGCTTCCACAATATCGGGTACGGAAACGGCCTCTGGTAAATCAATTGTCCGAGACAAACACACGTTTCGACGTTTCAAAGTATCGATTGAATATTCGCTGGCCGGAGATGCAGGCATAGTTTGTAAAGCTTCGAATTGTTGGAGTAGGCTCACTCGTGTGGCAGATTGGCCGTGCATATTGTCGTCGTCGTAATTGATTTCCGATTTCCTAGAGGTTTTATTCCACAATTGTGCCAACTTGAACCAGTTTATAAAGATTTGTTTGCTAGTATCACTTGTGCAGACCGACTCAGGATGATATTGTAAGGCCCAAAAGGGCTTCGTTGCGTGTCGTACACCGACCAAAACTCTGCTGTCTTTCACACCGCAACTTCGGGCCCAGTCAGCCTCAAGATCTGCACATTCAACCCAAGCCAATGGTATCAAATCAGGAGCGGTAATTGATGTATGCCAACGTGAGGTGTTCCAATCTTCGTCTAGAATGTTTTCCTGACCAATATCCACGCACAAACTCTGGTAAAGAGTAGCTGTGATCTCACCAACCCCACAAAATATTGATGAATCTTCCGTATCCGTATCTGTATCCATACCAACGGCATTTTCTCCTCCTGCAGCAACGCCTGTACTTCCTGCATGCAACACTCTTCTAATCATTCCATGTTGTGGGCCATTTAGTCTTTTAATACCGCCCCCAAATTCCAGACACAAGCTTTGAAATCCCAAACAAATTCCCAAGACTGGTAACATCTGATCTTCGGCGAGGCTCCAAATTTTCTTTATGATACCAACATCACTATCAATCTCCGGATTTCCTGGACCAGGTCCACACACAACGGCTACATAATGTTTCAATTCTTCAAAAAGAGCTTCATCGGAATTTAATAAGATCGGATCATCGATTTTGATAGTTCGTACTGAGGCGGTGAGGGTGGTTTCAAGTAAAGAAATGATATTATTGGAAAAAGAATCATATGCATCAATAAAGAGAATTAAAGGTTTTTGAATGTGCATTGTAACAAACAACTTCGTTGTTGATCTTCTTCTGCGAGGACGACGATGACAACAACTTGGATTTGAAAATCTCTTTCTTTTTTGTATTGTTGCCCTTTATATTTCCCCTATGAATAAGAAAATAAATAAAATAAAAAGGAAATGTAGTTACAAGGGGGAAACTTGAAAGGGCGGGCGACAGGAAGGACAAAAAGAGGAAAGGAAAAAAAAAGTTTCGGGAGATTTTGGAAAGATTCAAGCGGTGTGTTTGCATGTCCGAAATACCGCCTGGCAGTATTTTTGTATCAAGAATTTAAAGGGGTTTAGCGTTATCTACTGTTATGGGGATATTCAGGGGTACCGTGCACACTCATGGAGTTTAAATGGTTGTTCACCGGTTAAGGCTGATAGAAGGGAAATCTGAGTAGAATCCTTGTAAATGTATAAAGAGTGTATAAATATTTTATGAATCTTGAAAGCTTCATATTCCATTCAACCAACCAACTTTTATATATCACACAGCTGCTGCAGGTTGGTGGTTCTATTCATAAGCTTACTCTCCTCCCTTCAAAACTTACCTGGGTAGCTAAATAGCTATTCATATCAAATCCAGTGATCCAATCCAATCCAAACAAAAAACCTCAAGAGCTTACCTCATTCATTACTACTGTAGTACTGTAGTTGATAGGTACTAGTATTCAAGAGCCTCAATGATATTACATGATATTATACGACAGAATATCAGGGCATATTTCATGACAGTCCTTCTTTTTGGCCCCAATACCAGATTCTGCGAATACTCGGTGAGAAGTTCTTACCAATTACCACTACCTATCATACCCTACCCACCTTCAAATTTACCTTGTGTATTTATTCGACTTCCGGTTTCATTACTCCATTCAATGGGTTGGGTTCAGAAATCGATTATGATTGATCAATATTGCCACTGATTGATGATATGATGAGCTGGGTCATTAGCTTCGTATTGCAAGCTGGGACTGCTGGGCTGGGCGTTGAATGAGAGATGACAATATAAAAATCATTCTTACGCCCCCAATATGGTCTCGCGATACACAAGTGGTATTCAAATGCTTCAATTCAGAATCTGATTCAGCGACAAAAGACAATGCTAATATCTCATTGCATGCGGTGAAGTTATTCGGATCACGGAAAACCGCCTCCGGCGACAGAAGTAGACGCCGAGTTCTAATAAATTCCACATCCGATTCATCAGCTTCATCCGCTCTACCGAATCCATCCAAACCAAGTAAGCTCCATATCTCGGAACTTGCTACTATCCATTTCTCCCATATCGATATAATCATATACGAGAAGTTGCCAGTACTTCGATTCAAATCTCCTCAAGTAATTAAGTTACTAGCTTGAAGGACTGCAACGCATTGTTGAACATGCTTGTAGTTAGGGAGCATCTCCCGCGCATCCACCACTTCATCTGCTCCATCCCCCCACTAAGATTCCCGGTCAGGGAAATACGGACCTATTATTTGATCAGCAACGTACCAGTGGTGAATTAAGTTGTCTGGCCAAATGATCTCCTATTCTCTCGTTCAAAAAGTACCTGATGAAGCGAATTGAAAACAAGCTGCAAGAATATCGCGATTTATTGGGAATCATTATACACATCGCGAAAAACGCTCGCTTTCATTGAAAATAACTCCCTTTCTCCTCAAATATTACAACGCCCGGCCGCCCATATTACATTTCCATTTATTTTTTACTCGATTTCCTCCCATGAGATTCATAGACTTCTCAAATCTGAGAATCTTCAGAAAAATCTCCACCAGATGAAGAAAATGATCAAAAAACCTAAGGCTCCAAAAGGACCGTATTGCTTCAACATCAACTCCCAGTTGATCCTAACTGCCGCTTGCTTATATTTCTTACTGTCTTCCATTAACCTGGTACTAACCTCCCCCATGCGCTCCAGGTTATCTCCTCTGTATAGCAGATCCTCGATATTCTTGGTCATAACTTTAGTAACGTCTCGGAGCTCATCATTTAACTTGTCCAGGTTTTGTGTGGCACGAGCATCGGAATAGGTAGCCTTTGTTCTCGAGATGAAGGTATCGAAATCCATGAAAGCGTATGGACGTTGAGATGGAGAATGGATTTGGGAGGCTGGATAGGTGGTGTTGAATTCGGTGGCAACGTCGGAGAGGTAGGTGAAAGCGAGTTTTCGTGGATATGAGCGCTCACAAATACAGAAGAAGACTATGTCGTTTTGAATTATGTAGCTGCAAAAGGTTGGAAGTTAGTGCGGAACTCATTAGTAAATGGAAGCTTGAAAGCAAGGTAAAACAGTTTTAGAGAATGAATGCAGGCAGCCAGTTCCATGTGGCATGGGACATTACTGAAGCTTGTGGCAACCCCGATGTAATCGCACTTTCTACGAGCTCTGCAGATGATAAAACTTGCTAATTGAGAGCTCGGCTTCCAAGTGCGAAACGATTCTGGCCCCCAAGACTTTCCCTTGCTTCACTTGAACGTTCACTCGTAGTCGCGTGTATTCCATGACCCCTCTCCTCCCCTGCGCCGTCAAAAGCACTTTGGCAGTCCAAAGATTTTGACAGCAACCAGAAGGAACCAAACTTTTCAACCAAGACCCAAATAGGAAGTGTAAAACCTACTTTAAAGTATATCGTCCACTATCAAGTGTACATTGCGGTTCTGAATTCCGATCAATCTTTCGCAAAACCCCCTTTACATTCGACTTAATTTCGGCTAGGGCTGTCTCTGACTGTGGTATTTGCATTAGCTTTGAAGCTATGGGAGTAGAAATAGTTTCCGCACCTGTTCAGCGTCGACCGAAGCGCATAACATAAGACCTAGAGAGATAATTAGTTTGAGTTCTCTTGGATTTATGAGGAGAATCTAACCATCCAACCTGGCGATTTGTGTAGATTTAATCATTTTGAAGTCTCCTAGTATGAACTCCTATTTTGGTATTTTGAATTTATCGTTGGGAAGTGTGACAAAGTTGCGCTAATGTTTTTGTCGCAGAGAATTATACCAATTTTTAGTCACTCGAATATTCTTCCCTTTGAAATATACAATTGGCAAGTTGATGTTGTAAAGGTAATGAAAGGGTGTTGAGTTCTTGTTTCTAGTTGTCAATGAATTCGAAAGCTGTTCATATCTACATTACCAAAAAACTACCTTAAACTTTCTAATTGATAGGATGTATCCTTGTTCCGGGGAAACATATACTCCGACACCGATATCGATATCAACCTCTCCAACCAACCCGGAACTCCACTCCTATCTAATCCCCTTATCGATATAGCTCGAGGCTACTAGTATTACTTGTAACTTTGATTGTCCTCCATATAAGACAAGGCTGTGTATAAATAAATATTTATAAAAGATTTATAAATATCTAGAATTCACCTTCAATACCCTTATATCAAATAATAGACACTTTATTAAAAGAACATACACACCGTATACAGTCTGAAGGTTTAATAAATCTATTGATTTATTTTATTTTCAAACAACTTACCTACTACTACTACTACTACTACTCTTCCTCAAAAGTTCAACTTCCACCTCTCTTGACTATGGTTGTTTTTAATTGAAAAAAATCTTGGAGATAGATCTTCTATAAGAAGTAAAAATTACCCTCGTTTCTTCATTTCAAAAGTCAAAATCTCCCCCCCTCTCTTCTTCAAATACAAAAATAAAATCTTCCTCTTCCTCTTACTTTTCTTCTTCCTCCTCTATTACACTACCTGGTACCTTTAATACCCTTAACAGGTGTAGAATCACCCATCTACTTCTTACTTCTTCAATTTCTTTACAAAGCAGAATTCCATTTACTTCTAAATTACTTCGAAAGCCTCTTTCTATTCTAATTTCAAAAAAAAAACTATTCAAAGCGATCTTTGTATCAACAAGTATCAACAGATTTCTTTAATCATGTCCGATCTTACTATGCCTGCAGCTCCTCCAAGCTCTCCCGTTCTTGCGGCTATTCCCTACCCAAATAAGCAAGAAAAGTCTACTCTGCAATTGCAAGGTTCTAGTTCCTCCTCTGCTACTACTTCTGCACCAATTCCAATCAAGAAGCCCGCCAGTGCCACACATAACAATGCAATTGGTGCCGATGTTATCGATGCTTTCGAAACACCTCTTCGCACAGTAAGTTTCCATTCTCTAATTTACTCACTAGTTTTCAATTTACCCCTCTTCCTTCTTCTCGTTCTTCTTCTCTTCCTCCTTCTATTCATTCCAAATCACGTGTAATCAATATTCACTTCTTCCCCTTTCAATTTTATATATTCAATATCTAACAAAGTTCACAGATGATGCCTCCCTTGGAGACCCCCACCCGTCAAGCGTCTGGCGCTCCATTGATTGGCCATTATGATCTCTCCTCCTGTTCCGAAAAAACCTACATCCCAACACCATACAACTCGCCATTCGCCTCCCCAATTGGCTCCCCAGTTCAAACCTCAACCATCCTTCGTCTCCGTGGAGGTGGTCCAAAGAAGCGTCGTGGAGGTGTTACTGCTGCTGGCGGTACACGCAAGAAGCCCGGTAGAGCTAGCAAGTTCGATGACGTTGAGGTTTTGCTTTCTGATACCAAGTCTCCAATTTTCAAGGAAGATGCTAATATCAAGGTATGGGAATTTGCTTTTTCTATCTACCAGTTCTTCCCTTCTTTCATTATTATTTTATCTCTCGACCCTGTCTTTCCTCTTTCTATCCCTTCACCGATCTATTCCAGCCCCTTTCTTTTACTTATTCTCATCCTCACCACAAGAGAGATAACTTTACAACTAACACATATACTAGGGTGTCATGTTGCATGAGAAAACAAAGGAGACCATGAAGGAGGACGGAGGCGAGTATGCATTCGAAAACATGTCTCGCGAGGAAGTGGCCACTACGGCAGCTGCTTTTAAGGAGGACGGCGCGTATGGTCGTTTGGATGCTGAATGGATGCGACAAGCAATGGAGGCTAGCAAGGAGAGAGCTAATGGAGAGTACGAAGCTTTTCTTCAGGCGCAGTTCAAGGAGATCTGGGAGGATGAAGGTGGGGAAGAACTTAGCGATGATGATAATTGAGTGGCTGTAATCTTTTCATCAGTGGCTAGGATACGAAATGATGGGATACGAAATAGGAATTGGTAGGGGGTTGAACGGTAAATATGGGAGATGGCCAAATCTGGTACTGAACACTATGGGGGAGGGAGGTAAAGGAAGTAACATACATCACGAAGATGAGTGCTATTTGATTGTACAGGGCGTTTGGGGCATAATGATTTTTTGTCAGAGTAGATACCCAACAGGCTGGCTTTAGTTAACAGGAGTTTTGATTTCATACGGACAACAAGGAGGAAAATGACAATCCCATTTGAGGAGTCTAATTCATATTTCGCGTTCATGGTGATAATGTTAAGTGAGTCATATAAACTGCGAAGAAGTCTAGAATTTTCTAGATTGTTACTGCGAGGAGTGAATGTTCTCAGTGGTAGCATCTTAAAGATTTCTTGAACTTTAAAAGATTTAAACTTGGTATTACTCTGGATTCCAAAGCAATTGGGTTTGCAAGAACTCTCTTTCACTCCTGTGCCTTCCTTGTCTCTTCCTCTCTTTAGATCACATCTCATCTAATGCAAGATTTCACAGTTCCGGACCCTACTTCCGGACCTCTTTTCTTCTTCGTATACACTGGCATCACCCAATCCCAAAACAGTGAATAAATGACCTAATATGTATGACCTGACCTGATATCAATCTTTTAGGGTAGTGAAAAGAAAAAGACTGAAAATAGAAAGGAGTGAATTAAGTGGATTTTTCTCCTCACCTGGAAAACGCTTCTATCATGCTTTGGACTCACCGAAAAGTCTAACTTATATATTCACTAGATGGGTTTAAAGATTGGATGGCTTGTTGTTGGGAGATTGCGGATTTGCAGCAATTTGCTTTGCGAGAAAATAGTAAAGCTGCAAACGAACGCCAAGAAGAGGATAAAGGATAATAACTCAACACTGCAAGTGGTAGAAAGACTGAACTTCTCGGAAATTAAATATTGGGTGTGGGGGGTGTGTGTGGGGGTTCACAGATATTGAATAATATGCTTGAATTACCCTCCCAATAGCTGCCCTGTGATATAATATCATGTAATCTCCCCTACCACTGCTGTATCAATCAATCCATCCATCACACCCAGCATTAAGAGTCCCCCTCACCATAGAACCATAACAAGAATTTCTAAACCCCCAACACCAATCCCAACCATCTAGAAACATCCCCCCAACTCTAGTGCAGCAATCCAATCTACTAATCAACTAGACTCTGTATCTTGATCCTCTTCCTTCTGAAATGGTATGCATACTGAACGATGATTTTGCGAGAGACGTATTGTGGCAAAGGTTAGCTCATATGTTGGAGGGTGTCTCAGAAATGGAGGATAAAGTATGTGCAGCGGGGGGAGCGCTTGAGAAATATGTGTGTATAGCTGGGTTAGAATCATAACTCCAGACGCCATTTTAGAAAATTCAAAATAGAAGTCATAAAATTCCGTGAGGTCGGACGAGAACCCAGAAATTGAAGGTCGAAAAGGTCGAAAAGATCTAGAACAACCCCGCATGCCGCTTTTAAGATATGAGCACTGCTTGGTACTGTAGATCAAATGTGGATTCAGAATTGAGGTTTTGCCCAGAATTATCGACTAATAAAATTACATTCGAGTACCGGTATAAAAATATGGTAAGTTTCTATCACGCAAGATTATGATTCGCACGCCCAGCAAATAGTTCATAATGGTCAATTCAAAGATGGCACTGCGTTTCCGGGGAAATCGTACCAGGAGTGCGAGTGCTCATTGCAGCAAACGCCTCGTAGAACTTATACTGATTACACAAGACCGAGAAAGATGGATATCAACACGATCAATAAGGGTAACCCGAAGAGCTGTGTCGAGTTAAGTTAATCGGCTTCGCAGATACGCAATTCGATTTCATACTATTTTCGCCATCGCATTCTTAAGAAACGGCTGGTTCTTCTACTGCAGCTGGTGCTGGAAATAAGGAAGTTTTGTATATTTGGCT
>JWJA01004809.1:0-20747 GCA_000812885.1 Lanzia echinophila
CTTCCGGAAGTAGCCCCTCCTCATCTCCTGAATACCCTTCTTCTCACGGCCCTTAGGAGTTGACAGCCCCCCACATACGAATAGATGAGATCCTGTCGTAACCCGACATAGAATCTATCCCTCTTAACCTTGCACATCTTCAACTCCGGCCGCCTATCCTCTTCCTCTTCTTCTCGGTCGCTGCCATCATCAGAATCCTCTATTTCCGTCAACACACTACCCTCCGTATTCGGGGTCGCACTTGTAGCAAAGCCAAAATCCTTATCAAAATAGACCTCAATCTCATCACTACCCTCCACATCATCCAAACCGACACCGACCAGTTCTGTTGCCTTTCCCGGTCTCAAACTCGCTCTTAACCGTCTCCTCGCACTGTTTTTACTATCAACCGCAATACTCAATCTTTCCAAATCCGGAAACAATTCTCGAATCCTATTTTGTGGTGTCGGCAAATCGCTCGCCACAACGGCTACAAATCGCATGTGTAAACTGTCCAACGCTACATTTTTCCAACCTTTCATCGGCGCTATCCTTTTGGGCGTTTCGTCCAGCAAAAACCATCTCACGTCGAGGAATATCGATGCCACGCAATTCAAAAATAGAGTATCAATGGCGGGATTGAAATAAAAGGGCGTAATGCCTGCGACGGCTTCGCGGGGTTCGGTGACGGGCGGAGGATCGTAATACATTAGTTGGTAATGTCCCAAAGCCACTTTTCGCGATTCCTGGCACGTATGCATCATAGAGGGTATTTGGCGACGGTTAGATCGAAGTTTTGTTTTGAAGTTATAGGGAGAGGAGGTGGGACAACTAGGATAGAGTTCGTGTACGATGGCATCGGGTATAGCAGATTCCCATACTTGAAGTCGAAGTTCCATCGGTAGGTTAGGAAATAGATGAAATCGACGGGTGAACTTCGAGGTGAGCGTTGTAGATATCCTAGACATGGTTTTGTGTTTCTTTTTGGAGGAAAAATCGGAAGTTGTTGGTAGGTACATTGTAGCTTCATTTTCGTTATCGTTGGTTGTCGTATTAGGTGTTGGCTGAAGAGTGCTTGAAATGCTAACTTTCGATGACATAGTTGTTGTTGTCATTGTGTTTGGTGGGTATTGTTATTAAGTACTGTAGCAAAAGAATAAACAAAGAAAGGAAGATGCGATATCTGAAAGTTGTTAAGCAACGAATTTGCAAAAAGATCGATAAATTGATTGAATTTACCTGCTGACTCGTTGTGTTGAAGCCGTTGTAATAGTCTCAAATCAAAGGTGGTGCGACAATTTCAATGTCAATTCATAACCTTAGACCGTATACACCAATATAGCCTGCCCTATTGGTATTCAAGGCCAACCAAACATTAAAGGTTTTATAAAAAAAAATTAATTTATATATAGCTTTATAAATTGAATATATGTATTTGACAGTGAATATTATATTTATATTGTTCTTAAAAACTGTTTTTATTTATTTTATATTTTGAATAATGGAAAGGAAGACTTGAAGACTCGAAGCGGGGTGAGCACAAGATTACATTGAAGAGGTGGCGCTCACACGAGGCTAGAGATAGAAGAGATAGATTGTAGATTGTTGGAAAGTGATGAGAGCAGCAGTACTAGGAGGATTATGGATTTCCTTAAGTGTTCGAAACGTTATCCCATAAAAAGTTTCAAATACAACCTTGAAATTCATAGCCAGAGCTTTATATTCATCATATCACCTACCTATACCTTGAGCTAAGGTAAGGATCAAGATGTTTTATAGTAGGTATTTACTTTTCCATCTTGTATTTTCCGCTTTGATGTTTATGAAAGTTTGCTTCACAATTTGCCCATGGGCTAGAATTGAGCAAAGGCTCGAGTCTCAAATCACAAACAACCTGGGGAGTTCTTCGATACCGTCCCATTCCCAATGCATATCTACGCATTTACCTATAAACCTAGGTGTAACATCTTGCTATATCTTAGCTATGATCTCCCTGGATTCACCATTCTTATCATCCCCGCCGTCAATGTTCCTGTACCAGTATCTTTCTTTTCAGCATCCCACAGAAACTCTCAAACAGCACGCTGTCATGACCTTTCAACCATCGAACAACAACTCTTACACTTAAATCTTCCACCAATGAATCTTGCAGGTATATTTTAAATCCAAATGACATTTCCTTTGGGTCAGAATCTTCCATAAGCACGTCTTCGCGAGAATCAGTCTTATGCCTTCGTGCAGCTCGAGACCAGACCGCCTTATCGCAACATCCTACCCCTGCAAAGATACCGGCTTCTGTTTTTGAAGCCCATCTCAAAGGCAGCTGTGTTAAAGCATAGTCTATACGATGGGTGACCGTGGTTCGATCCAGTGTTTTGACCTATGTATGCCCTAATTAGTGGTCGGATTCCAAATAATTCATTTGGACAAACTTGCCTCGATTGTCTGTTCTGCAGGAAACGGCAGGAGGTTCTTTTGCAAACTGCCACATCCACGAGAAACTGCCATGCTCGGTCTCCGACTGCCGAAGCTCCAAGCCACGGCCCACCTTCTCGTTCTGGTCCCCTGTACGAATTCTGTTACAGCATAATTATCAACCTCTTGCTTCTTCAATTGTTCAATAATCTTCGAGACGCTGGAAAATTTCCCTAACATCGAAGTATACCATTGCACTTTCAGCTGTAACTTAACCGATTCTTCGACCATTCGGGAAACAAATGCTACCTCTCCACCTTCACAGACCATTTCGTTTTTCGAGCCTGTACATGCAGTGAAAGGCGGTCTTTGCTTGATAGACGCAGATGAAATGAGATCATCACTTGATGTATAAAAGGGAGGATTGCACATCGTGAAATCTATACTTGGGAATATGTCAACACAGTGGCTCTCATGTGCCGGGTGAAACGCCATTACCTGTCAGATTTTAAAATATCTGCCGGTATCAAGACATCCTGGTGCCGGGTATTCATGACGTTTATACGATTTTCCAATTCATTAATCAGCACGTTCTGCCTCGCAAATTTCAGGCTTTTATCATCAATATCTAGACAAAAGATCAGGAGGGACCCAGGCGAAAGGAAGTCAACAACTTACCAGTCGCAATAAAACTCCAGTTGCTTCGCTGGGCACAACCTAACAACGGATAGATGCAACTTGCACCCGTACCGATATCAAGGCCACGGACTTTTCGATGAGGCTCATATACATCTAAGTATGTTTCACTGGACGTGTCCAAGAGTGCTTGAATCCAAAGTATATAATTCAATCGATTTGGTACCTACGAAGTATCAATAGTTGAACGACGACTGGATTGCGCGCCAGTGATGAAGAAGTATCAACAACCAAACTTACAGGTGGGCAAAGTCGATCATCTGGAAGCTCTAGTTTGAGATCGAAGTCTCTTTTCAAGAGAGATTTTGTAAGTTGCTGAACAGATTCAGGATCACTGAAATCTACTTGGCCATTTGACTTCAAACTGCAAAAAGATTTAGCTATATAATTCATTGCAATGGTCTGGCTAAATGATACATAACTGTGATAATAAAACAACGACTGGAAACGCATGTAGCAAAACAACAAAAGTCTTCACCTACATTTTTGCAAAATCTGGATCTTGTCGACCTAGTTCTATGAAATTGATGTCCTGTTGATAGATATTGGCTATTGACATCTTTGCAGTGGTAAGATTTTGCGAGCACATATCATATCACGAGAGAGGTAGAGAAGAGTTTTGCAAATTCAACGTTACTACTTGAGCTATAAATCCGATTTGAAGCTTCAATTGATAATTTGGGTGAAAGCAGGGATTAGTCACTCGGCAAAAGTGGAGAGATACCCCGCCGTATTTGGAGGGGTAGCTTTCTTAGTAAAACGCAGTAGAATATTTCTTTATTTCTTGATTTTGATAATCACTTATAATAGTTAGGTATCAGACTTCGCAATTTGGCCATAACTCCTCCCCCAATTCATAAAGTAACTTCATAGCTTCTCATCATTATTATCATCATCATCGGACTTCTGCTTTTTTGCGGCATGCCCTTCGTCGTCAACCGGTTCCTGGGTTGGCACTTCAGGAAGCTCAATCTTGCTTACATCTGCCTCAGAGGTCTCAGTGCCCGTCTCTGCTTTGATATCATTTGTCAAGACAGCACCATTATCAGCGGACTCGCTCTCATCAACCTCCTCCCAATCCTCATCTGCATCGGGTTCAGTGGAAGGGAAGAAACGTCTAAAATTTAAATGTTAGTTGAGTACTAGGTAGAATAATGTACAAATATCCAAACTTACGGGAGCCATTTATTGTAAGCAGCTACATCCTTAGCAACGAAGGTACAGAAAACAATCTTTTCCATCTTAGATCCCTCTTCGCTCTCTAAGAACTCCTTGACCGCCATGATTGCAAGAGGTGCGGCATCATCACTTGGGTAACCATAGACGCCAGTACTCAAAGCACTGAAAGCAATGCTTTTGCAATCATTCTCAACGGCTAGCTTCAGACTGGTTGTGTAACAACCCTGAAGATTGCTCTCAGATGTTTCGATATCATCTTCATCGTAAATCGGTCCAACAGCGTGTATGACTTTCTTGCATGGTAACTCGTAGGCATCGGTAATCTTAGCTGAACCTGTTTCGCAGCCTCCTAGTTTTCGGCATTCCCTCAACAACTTTGGTCCTGCAGCACGGTGTATTGCGCCATCAACGCCTCCACCTCCGAGCAATGAATTATTGGCAGCGTTTACAATTGCATCAACTTCGAGTTTAGTGATATCCCCTCGGATCAAACCGATACGATCATTGAAAGATTGATTAGGAGCTGGGGCAGTCTCAGTGGTGTTGGCATCGGCTGTGTGAGGAGTTAACTTCTTAAGACGGTAAAGGAGAGCCACTGTAGGTATGGCGGAAACTGGGACGATGTTGGACATGATTCTTTTGATACCAAACATAAAATAATGAAGTTATATTATTTGTTTGTTTTGTAGAAGCTGTTTTTGAAATGGGAACATGTTCATATGGTAAGGCTGTACTGCAGGTGGAAATTATTATGGGCCAATAAACTTGTACCCCAGCCTTATCGCTTTGAGTCATCCATCCCCACTTTCACCCCTCCAAAAAAAAGTACCAACGCAACCCAAGTTGAAGCAGACAACAATATATTTCATAAATACTAATCTTCAAAAGATCAACAAAAACATCTCATTTGATAATAGAGCTGTTCAGCTCTTCTTATACACAATGGCGGACGCAATTACTGAAGGAACGGCTAAGCTTCAGCTGGATGAAGAGACTGGAGATATGGTATCAAAAGCGGAATTAAAGAAGCGCATGCAGAAACGCGCGAAGAAAGCTGCTCAGGCAAAAGCTAAATCGGAAGCACCACCAAAGGCACCAAAAGCACCTGCAGTGGCTGAACAGACCACGACCATAACAGTCAAAACTACTGAGCCATCCAATATCTTTGCCCAGGGATTCCTCTCAGAAGTTTACAAAGAGCGTCCAGTCAAACCAGTTTTTACTCGGTTCCCACCTGAGCCTAATGGATATCTACATATTGGGCATGCAAAAGCCATTGCAGTCAATTTTGGCTTTGCCAGATTTCACGGTGGGGAGTGCTATTTGAGATTTGACGACACAAATCCAGAGGCAGAGGAAGAGAAATATTTCACGGCGATTAAGGATATGGTGGAGTGGTTAGGATTTACGCCATACAAGATCACATATTCTAGCGATAACTTTGACAGATTATACGAAAAGGCAGAGGAACTCATTAAACTCGAAAGGGCTTATGTTTGTCATTGCGGTGGTAGGACTGACTATATCTGGCACTCAAGCTTGGCAGCGAAGTACTAATTTAAATCACAGACACCGAGATTAAGGCTCAACGTGGAGGCGAAGGAGGGAAAAGCCCGAGATTTCGATGCGAACATGCAAATCAATCTGTGGAGGAAAACTTAAAGAAGTTCCGAGGCATGCGCGATGGGGAATACAAACCAAGAGAGGCATTCTTACGTATGAAGCAAAATATTGAAGATGGCAATCCTCAGATGTGGGATCTAGCAGCGTACAGAGTGCTGGATGCCGAGCACCATCGAACAGGACCCAAGTGGAAGATTTATCCGACATACGACTTTACCCATTGTCTCTGCGATAGCTTCGAGAATATTACTCATTCTCTTTGCACAACAGAGTTTATCCAGTCACGAGTGTCTTACGAATGGCTCAATAGCACTTTGAAGGTGTATGAGCCAATGCAGAGAGAATATGGCCGATTGAACATAGACGGAACTGTACTTTCGAAGCGAAAACTTAAGAAACTGGTTGACGATAAGTACGTTAGAGGTTGGGACGATCCAAGACTATACACCTTGATCGGTATAAAGAGACGAGGTGTACCTCCGGGAGCCATCTTGGAGTTCGTTAATGAACTTGGTGTTACTACTGGAGCCACCAGCATTCAGCTTCCTCGATTTGATCAAACTGTACGAAGATATTTGGAACTTACAGTACCCAGATTGATGTTGGTAATGGATCCTGTACCCGTAGTCATCGAAGACGCCGAGGAAATGGAACTTGAAATTCCTTTCTCTCCGAAAGTTCCTAAAATGGGTAGCCACAAGGTTAAATTAACAAAAACCGTCTACATCGAAAGGAGCGATTTCCGTGAAGTGGATAGCAAGGATTATTTCCGTCTTGCACCTGGAAAGTCTGTCGGGTTGCTCCAGATCCCATATCCCATTAAAGCAGTATCGTTTTCCAAGGAAGGGGACAAGGTTACAGAGATTCGAGCAGTATACGACAAAGAGGGCAAAAAACCAAAGACCTATATCCATTGGGTTGCAGAAGGGTCGAGAAACGTTGAAGTTCGATTGTTCAATTCTCTGTTCAAGAGTGAACACCCTGGTGATGCGGAAGGTGGCTTCTTGAACGACATCAACCCAGACAGCGAAGAGATCTGGCCACATGCCATGATTGAATCTGGATTTGATGAAGTGAAGAAGCGTGCTCCATGGCCAGAAGCTGCAGGTGAATCGGAACTTGGAAAGGGAGGCCCCGAGTCTGTTCGATTCCAGGCTATGCGTGTAGCTTATATGGTAAGTTCGACACGATCTTCTTTCACGATAAAGTAACTAACATATTTTAGGCTATGGATTCGGATTCAACAGATGACAAGATTATACTCAATCGTATTGTCAGCTTGAAGGAAGATTCTGGGAAATAGATAGCTTTTATTTTTTGGTGGTGAGAGGTGGCGTAGGCTTCATTAGTATTTAGATACCAGGGTTCGTTGAACTTGCTGACAATGTGGACGAATAGACCATAGATCAGGTAAAGCTTCCGATGCCTATTGTGTGATTGCGGTGCATTTCTTTTGGTCCGGGTACAATAGTGCCTCCCCTCACTGTCTCATATCTCAATGCAGATATTCATCTCAAATCCTATAATCATTATCAATGCTACTTCAATTGTCGTTATCTTCCTCGCCCAATTGAAATAAGATTACTATCTTGGTATATATATTCAGACAGATGAAGAGGAGCAGTAGCACTGGGTATATAAGTATGGAAACCCATACCTTCACTACCTATGCCACTCCTGAAAACCTTGGATTGAACTTCACCTCACCTCACCGACCCAAACTACCCTTTGGCTTTTTCCTACTCATCTTCCTGCTCAAGCTCTCTTCTCTTCATTCCACATTAACCTCACTCCTTTTAACTATATAAACAATCACAACACCTCCTTCAATCTCACGTACTATAGGTTATAGTATCGATGCGAAACACAAGATTTGAATGAATGTTTGAATATTTGATTTATTGCGCATTTGGAAAGTTACTGGCTTTGGAATTTGGGTGGGTTTTGGTGCGTGAAATTTGATGATAATGGTATTGGAGAGGATGTTATGGGTGAATATGTTGAGGTGAGTTTGTTTGTTTCTTTTTGGGTGTTTTGGGGGAGTTTGGATTTGAGGTTTGGAGGGATGATGGGTTATGGGTTTGGGTGTGGGGTGGTGCTTGATAGCGGAGGGGGGTATGAGAGAGGAGAGGTCTTGGATTTGTTTATAGTGGTAAGTAGATGTTTCTGTTGCGACTGTTGGGTGTGTATCTGTGTTATTGAGACCAAGATTTGTTCTGTCTTGGGGATGTTTGAGGTGGATTAATCATTAATTAAACCTGCAGATTCGTTATACAGAAACCAGAGCTTTGGCAACGTACTTGTATTGCGTACTTTCAAAAAGCCGTGAGAGTTAGTAAGCTGATGAGAGGTTGAAAGGAGTAGCTGATAGCTCTGGATGGTGGCTTATTCTTTACGGATATATATGAAGTGTGGAGAACACAGCCTAGAGATGAGATGAGATGAGATGATATAGCTTGAATGTGGGAGATTATTTGTAAGCTTTTAACAATATCCAACTATGTAGATGGGATGAGATGAGATGGTTTGAAAACTGGGTGTTATTTGTAAACTTTGAAAGACATTCAACTATGTAGATGGGATGAGATACGTTGATTCAGGTAGAAGGAGATCGTGGAGGCGGTAATATCACAAGAGCCCTGGGCGTGAAAAAGAAAGTCAAGATGCTTGTCATACGGGTAAGTATGCCAGTTTTGATATAGCTCTTCTGGTGCGGTAGATATCCTTGAGTCTTACTCTTGCTTTTGCGTAGGAAGACAAATTGGAAGAGCAGCATCCCGGGTGTCCAAGCACTCAGCACTATTCATCTCGGGTTGTGACACAGGTCTTTGAAGAAAGCGCTCCCACCCTTTGCGGCTAAAATCTGGCGGAGTTTGCTTTTTGCCTTCACACGTATATTTCTAGTAAATAGAGTTATAATATTTTTTGAACCATTCACGATCAAAGTCGAATCCAATTGGGATATCTGTCCCACATAGGTTCCTGATACCTCCAATATTTCTGCGCAAAACTAGATTCGGAACGAAGAAGTATGTGCAAGTGATGTAGGGGGTAGTTGCGAGCGATCAACCCTAAGAATAGCGCCAATAAAGCCCGGAATGATCGAGTACATCGATGGAAAGTCCGAACACGCGGAGGTTATATGTCGAGAGTGAACCCTGACAATATGATAAATGGTACGCAGAGTCGAGAACTGGACAGAGGCAAGAGAAAGTGGTCGGCGAAGCTCCATGTATTCGATGTTGTTGTTGTGGATGTCAAATCCACTAATTAGTACTAGCGTAATTAGTGCAGATTACTTTATAAAGTAATCTTCACACTTCTCCTAGCTAGATCAGACACTTTAATATGAATCACCTATACCACACGAACAACAGATGTCATGCACCAATAGCATCTGGCACTGCACAGGAACAAAAACGGATTCTCAAGTTTTCATGCAACTACAAAAGCAAAGGAACACAGAAGGAAGAATACTTAAACCAAACTGCGAAGGTATCCAAGTAGCCACACGAGATAAGAGCATGCAACGGACTTCAGCAGGTGGCACATCACACATTAATATAAACGGCATCATTCAAATGACCATGTAATTCAAATCAAAACCAGAAGCAAAATGATATTCGAAACGCCAAAATGCAAGTACAATTTAAAGATCGCCGATGAGAGATATTTCGCACCAACTCACTTCATCGTTCCTCTATGCAACATATGGAGGCGGAGCATATATACTCTCATATCGCCTCCCAACCCTCCCACTCGACCCCTTGCCTATACCCTGAACCGTACTATCCACCCTCCCCACCGGCGTGCCCATCGCAAAGTTCGCCTCACTCGACCTCACGCCTCCACCGCCAGAACCTCTCTTCTCGCCACCATCACCAGCAGCCGCATAACCATATCCATTCTCCTCTATTTTGCGTCTCTCTTCCTGCTCATACCCATTTCCTCCTGCATTCCCCCTAGCATCTGTATACCCATTACCATTTCCCCAACCGTCAGTACTCCCCCTCCCATTCTCCTTTCCATACGTATCCCCATCATAAAAATGCGGTTCGATCTCCCCGCCCGCATACCCCGGTTTCTCCAAAAGCAGCTCTCTCTGACCAATACCCCCATCCGATCTTTGTCCTTTCCCAAATACCCTCCTTGCAATAAAGCCAATGGGTCCGCGTGGTCCGCCATGGCATCCACCACGACCTCGGAAACCTCTGCTGCGATGTCCACCGCGACATCCACCACGACCGAAAGGCCCGAAACCTCGTGGGCCGTAGGCTTGATTTGGGGGTCCGAATCCCTGGGCTGGTGGTCCGTAACCTTGCATTTGTGGTCCATAGCCTTGGATGGGAGGACCGTAACCCTGAACTGGAGGGCCGTAGTTATTTTGGTGATGACGTCCTCTGCCTCGACACATTTTGCTAACTTTTCAAGAAAGAGATCTCTTGTTTATTATTTTGTATTTTTGCGATTCGCAATGATGAGAAACGGGTAACAACAATAAGTATATCACGATAAGTTTAATCGTTGATGTTCAAAAATAAATAAAACAAACTCAAACACATACCCATCAGTTACTTATATATGTACACTAAGATCTTACATCCCAAAATCCATCGAACGAATCGATCTAATCTCTACGGCCGCAGTATGTCAAAACGTCACCAAGGTCGGGGCGATATCCCTCCATGTTCTATGCGATGCGAAACTTGATGGAGGCCGTGCATTGTGTGCATTGTCTACCCCATATTTTTAAGGAAAATGTGGCTGATGGTTTTGGTCGACCGTACGTCACAATTTGCCGTGCCGTGGGTTGAGCTGATGAATTGTGGTGGCTGAGCGTCACAGTTGAGCTAAGGTTACGGCCGAGAAGTGGTAACCAATGCGACGGAGGAATTTTGGGGGTGCGGGGTTATACCTACTACGCAAGTCAGGAGAAAGTATTGGTGACTTTAATTGGTTCACGGAGATGAAATGTTTGTTACTCATCTTATTGGTCTAAAGATATCGGTTTGCAACTGCATTGAAGCAATGTATTCATGTCGAGCTCAGCCACTTGAAGAAATAAAGGCTATTGGGATCTTGCTCAAAAGGCTGGTTAGTTAGCATTGCTACACTCGTTGCTATGCTGACAAAGGGACTTGATGCTGGCGAGGCAGTAGAAGAATCTTTCAAGCCTCCTTATGGTAGATAGATGTACTATTCACCTATAACATTATATGGAAAAGTCAACTTGATTCTGTGAGAGAAATTTTATGGAAACTCGCGATTGTTGAGATTTGTTCTAATAATAAGTTACGCAAGAAGATGGTTCATCCCTGATGTTCTTGGAGATTTCAATGACAACAAATCACGAGGGTTTTGGAGGGTTTCTCGTCAATGGTTCATAAGGTGAACTTCCACTTTGCATATGTAGTTTACTAATGGCAAATTTATTTATCACCCATAATTGCCGTGTTTGGTCTGCCTTCGCAGTAAATGGCAAGTCTTCTAGTTACACTATATAAAATGTACATCGTGGTGATATGGGGCGTGGCAAACATACAGACGATTATAGGTTCAATTATATATAGGAGGGCAAATGAGAAGGAGGTGCTGCACTGTGTTAAGTTCGTATCAGATTATGTCAGATGCGGTTCGGTTCCAGATCTTGTAGTTCAGGATTCTGATTCAATTTGCCGAATTCAGATGCTGCCTGTTCAACAAATTGCGGGTGACGGATAGCGAAGTTGACGCTTGTGTAGCCAAATATCGGATATGTCACGGGTATTGGTGATTCTTGATATTGATGGTAGCATACATAGACAAACAATCCCTTATGCCATCGAAATACAAAAAGTCATTTAAGTAATATTCTTTGTTTGGGTGTTAGACCTTACTACCTTCTTTGTCCCTCGGTCCTAATCCACCACTGATGAACTACCACTTTGGACAAGAATAGAATTGTATTGCGGGTATTCAAGACAAATAGGAGACCTAAATTTAAATAGAACTGGCAAGAGGTTACCTCGACAAGAGCTGTTAGTTGTTCGAACAGCAAAGCTTGGAGTCTAGCCTGTTGCAGTGCGGTTCCGAGATGGCAACTGGAAGTCAAACCATGTGTGCGCGCGGAATGACTCATTCTGCCCATACTGAGGTATCGCCTCCTGAATCTTGAAGGTCGTGAGCGAAATACACGACCAGGTATTTATCAGAGATATTTATACACCAGTAATCGACATTTGAATATCACGCTCGTAGATGCCTGCCTGAGTGAGTAAGAATCCATTTTATATCCTTTGTTTTAGCCACCGATTCCATAATTTATCTCGAGCCTGCACCTTAAACATTGGGCTTCGTCTAGGTGGTGATGACGGGGACATAAAGGTAAAGGTTTATAATAACAATGAAGACAAAGCAGCGAATAAAGACGAACAATTCACTCAAAGGTCCTTGTCTGCGATGATGAAAGAACGACTCCTTTCATCAATCGAACAAGGGCATTGTCGTGTATTTAAACCTCTGGTATTCTCCTCGCGCGACGGGCCTCCTAAAACTATAATTATTTTTACTTCAGAACTTCTCATAACGGTAAATTACCATATTAATTTCTAAACAACACAGGTCAGCAAAAAACAACAACACAGGTAAGTAAAAATGTCTCAAAAGAAACCGGAGCATCGTCTCACGTTTGGTGTTGAGCTAGAACATTTCCTCTGCTATACCAACCCCTACATGTGCAAACCCGACCCTCATCCTAATGATCCCCGACCAACCAACAGAGAGAAATTCGCATTTGAAGATACTGGAGTTATGCAGGACGTCGCCGACAGGCTAACCAGTGCCGGTCTCCCAGCTTACTCCTATCTTGACTTGGAGTCCACACTGACTGATGACGAGAAAAGAGCAATGTGGGAAGTTAATCAAGACACTCATACTTATCTCAAGGACGACTACGACGCTGTCCCCTTGGAGATAAAGTCACCGGCGTACTACCATGATAACCCCACCATTTCTGCCGTGGAGCAGGTTCTGACCGTCCTGAGAAAGAATTACAGGGTAGTGTGTACCGAAGAAACCGGTCTTCACGTTCATATTGGAAACGGATATAATGGTTTCCAGCTCTCAAAAGTGCGCAATATGTTGGCAATGGCTATTGCCTTCGAACGCCAATGGATGTTCATGCTTCCTGAACATCGAATCAACGGCGCCTACAGCCAGCCCCTGAACGAGACCCTTTTGGGCAGAGAGATGACAGGAAGGAACCTCCCACGTCTCGAATTTTTAAACCGAGTCATAGGCTTGCAAACTTTTGATGATATTCAGAGGGAAATGATACGTAGAGTTGGGTTCAACTTAGCCAACCATTCGCTACCTTGGGACAGCACCACCAAGCGTACTATTGAGATCCGTCACCACGAGGGGACACTCGATCACATTGCCATTAAGAATTGGATACACGTTTGTATCAAATTCGTTGAAAAGGCTCTCCTTGTTGGTGATAAGCCGGAAGAGCAAGAAGCTTTTTACAGTGAGTTGAGGAAAGTTTGCGAGTTATCTTTTCGTCAAGGTACCAATCGGGTAAGTACAGTCAAATTCCTGATGTGGTTGCGCTGTCCGGCTCAAGCTTACTACTACGGTAAAATGATCGAACAGCTCGGTCATAATGGTAGGCATCAGCGTTTGGAAGCTATCAATGCCAGACTGAGGTTCAAGACTAGTGCCTTAGGCGGTACCTAGGTTATGGTCAGGTAAGTAGGGGTCATGGTGGACCTGCAGATAGGTAAGTTCTTTCTTCCTTTCCCCTTCTTCTTATTTAAATTTATAGCTTTTGATTATTGTCTTTTCATATATCGGAATAAAAAATATACATCAAATCTAATGGATCATGGTGACTTTGATAGCTCTATAGATGTTGTGATTAACCCTAGTATGGTTGGGTTGGTTGGTGCATGTGCGTGTTTGTATAGTGCGGGGTCATCTTGGCCGACCCCGATACTAAGCTCTAGAGTAAGTAAGCTAGCTGGTGAAGCTGTTAGGTTCCTGACGTCAAGAATGTTAAAAATTACAATCTCCTAACTTAGAAGTTGCTAGCGCAACCTTGTTGACTTGGACATCATGGACTTCATGGCATTCCAATTCCCCCCTTAACATAAATCATAATTAAGAATTATGTCGACAATCAACAACACCATTCCAACCAGTTCAGGAGGCAAAAGAATAGTAACGACTTCTACCTCCAGTCCATGCATCATTCATTGATACTTTCTAGGTCTTCACCGGAGGAAGTGGTAAAGCAGGTCGACATGTAATACCATATCTTCTCGACCAGGGACATAAAGTCCTGAATTTGGATCTAGCCCCGTTTCCCGATCCTTCTGTTGATGTCTATACTCTTAAAACAGATCTTACAGATTCCGGCCAAGTCTTTAATGCGCTCACATCCCACTTTAACATGTCCGGGTATAATGATGGCCCAGTTCCGGGAGCGCCTGATGTTGTGATTCATTTTGCAGGTAATTAATATATCTCTGCTCTTCGACCTTTTCAATGCTAAGGAACAACATAGCATATGCACGTAACATGCTCGTTCCCGACAGCGAACTTTTCCAAGCAAACGTCCGAAGCACTTACAACATAATCGAAGCAGCCTCCAAACTCGGCGTCAAGAAAATAATAATTGCTTCATCCGAAACCGTTTACGGTGTATGTTTTGCTCAGGGAAATGTGGATTACGATTCCTTCCCGCTCGAAGAAGATTACGATGTCGACCCCGAAGATTCCTATGCGTTATCTAAGATCTGCGGGGAAAAGACTGCGCGAGCATTTGCAAGACGGTTCAACACCGATATCTATGCACTGAGAATTGGGAATGTAATCGAACCACACGAATATAAGAGGGACTTCCCGGGGTTTCTGGCAGATCCTGCCTGTAGAAAGAGAAATGCCTGGTCGTATATCGATGCACGGGATTTGGGACAAATTTGCGACAGGGCGATTCGGACCAGTGGGTTAGGTTTTCAGGTCTTCAACGCAACGAATGATACGATTACTGTAAATAAGGAGGAGGGCACGACTAAGGAATTCTTGGAGAAAATGTGTAAGGGCGCCAAACTCACAAGAGAGCTAGGTGACTTGGAGGCGCCACTCAGCAACAAGAAAATAAGAGATGTACTCGGATTTAAAGAAGAGCATAACTGGAGAAAATATGTTAGTAACTAATATAACCATACTACGGAGTATAGGGAGAATATATAGATGTTTTCATTGACTTGGATGACCCGTCGGTCTCAAAAACACCTACTGCAATAACGTAAGCATCACTCATAATTACAACCCCACGCCGATTTCTCATTATGAGTCGAAAATTGACCCGGAAGGTGCGAATGACTACAAAACACAGGCATTGCTCTTCAATATGGATCATTTTCAACAAACCCCATATTCTTCAGATCACAAAAACTACCATCATGAATACATTTACGAGTACACGACACCACAATGTCACACCCCTCACTAACCCCACCAATAATCCCCTTCCCCATCCTTTTGTCGTTTGCATCATCGGCGCAAGCTCAGGGATCGGCGAAAACATTGTCTACGCATTCGCGTCGGCCGGCGCCTCTGCCATAATAATCTCCTCTCGCAGCGCCCACGACCTCGCAAAAGTAGCTGACAAATCCCGCTCCTCATTCCCCAATACGCGCATCGAGGTATTCCCAGCATCCATCTCATCTCACGAGCAAGTATCCTCACTCGCAACATACATCCACACCACATTCTCGCGACTCGATGTCGTCATTCCCGTGGCAGCATTCCCCGGCCCCGTGACGCTGAAAGTCACCGAAGGTCGACCGGAATATTTCCAGCGGAATTTTGAGATCAATACTATAGGCACGTATCATTGTGCTCGCTACATGATTCCTTTGTTGTTGGAGACGGAGCATGGAGCAAAGGGATTTATTACTATTGGGAGTTTGGCGGCGAATTTGGTCGATGGCCCGATTGCAAATACGGGGTATTGTGTCAGTAAGTTTGCGCAAAGTAGGTTGGTGGAGATGATTGCTTGCCAGTTTGGGGGCGAGGGGTTGGTTGCTGTTAATGTACATCCCGGGGCGGTGGCTACGCCTACTGCGGTTCCTAATACGCCGAAGGTGTTTTTACCTTGTGAGTTTTTAGTTTTTGGTAATATTGCATGGGCTGAGAGTGCTAATTGGTATGTGTTCGAAAGATCTCGTTGATAGTGTTGATCTTTGTGGAGGGTTCTGCGTATGGTTGAGTAAGAATTTGGCGGACTTGAAGTGGTTGAATGGTAGATTTTTGGATGCAAGATGGGATGTGGAGGAACTGGTGGGGAAGAAGGAAGAAGTTATCGAGAAGGACCTCTTGAAATGGAAGTTAAGTACCTCTTGAAATGGAAGTTAAGTACCTCTTGAATACGGATGAGTGCTTAGAGGCAGAGAAGTATAAGGTCCAAGTTCGATCATGTTCTCCACATGCTGCTTCAAATAATCTGTACTTCATGGAAGATGCAACAAACAAATTGTCAAGTCTTCAGATAATTTACTGAGCCATCCTGCAGCACCCGGAAACTTGCATATATGAACTCGTTTGACAGGCCTGGGTTTTCAGATAGGCCAACCACATGGATGGATAATGTAAGGATTAAGTCCCACCTGCTAGGATTGAACTCGGTATTACCTAACTGGGAAGAGATGAAATTCGAAGTTGATCTATCACATAAATAAAACTTTCTTTTTCTTCAACAATAAACACCAAACTTCAACGATTACTGCCTAATAGATATCCCTGACCTTGAATTTTCTTCTTATAGATTTTCGTATTTAGGAAATTGATATTCTTTGCTTCAACCAAAAGCTTCGAGGCGTTTCCTCATAAAGATGTTTCTAGTATGCGAGAAGATAATCTCCATCGTTTGTATCGTCTAATGTGAAGATGAACCATTCACTACTACTACTTGCGGGGGAAAACTGCAGTACATAAAAGAAGCAGTGAATTCGCCCAACTAGACCACCATACAAACGGATGTATGGGGATACTATTGTTTCAGCTCTCCCAGAACAATCTCGACACCAACCGACCATTTATTGCACGAAACCCCATCCATCCATCGTGCATAAAATCAAAATCACCAACCCAATCCTCAAACCCACTTTACCCATACCACGCAGCCAGTCAGTCAGTCAGTCAGTCAGTCAGTCAGTCAGTCAGTCACATATCTCAAACTCGAAGTCAAAAAAAAAGAAAAACCATGGGATCCATTACCAGTAGCACAAAGAAGTTGAAGAAGAAGAATGGCAATGCCCTCCCCCCCGAAAACAACAACTCCACGAACACCAACCCAGAAACCATCTTCGGCCAAGCACACAGCACATTCACCAGCGCCTCCATCAAACAACTTCTCTCAGCTCTGCAGCGACAAGGCGTCATCCGCAAAACCGACAGTCGTTTAAAACTCCTCCAAAAACTCTCAAACGCGGAAAATAAAATGGATTCGCAAGAACGCGGTATCATAGTCGACTTACTATCGCAAGGAACAGCTATCACCAGACATACGATCAAATGCAGTCGATTGGGATTGGATCTCGAAGGCCAGAATAGGAAATGTGCCGTATGTTGGGAGATTTTACCCGCGAATAACTTTTATCTGGGTGTGGCTGTGGAATGTGTCCATGAGGAAGTGGTTTGTAAAGACTGTTTGGGAATAGCAATTCGTGAACAATATGCTTCGAAACAGTGGGATAAGATGGCTTGTCCGCTTTGTCCTTGTATTATTGCTTCGCAGCAAGTCGTTAGGTTTCTTGATGGGAAGATGCTTCAAAAGTAAGTTTGTCTCTTCATGCCTTTTTTTCTTTTGATATAAATCTCCATTTCATATCTTACTAACCCATCCCACCAAGCTATCAAACCTACATCTCCACTCTCCCCATACGCAATCTACCCAATTTCAGGTGGTGTCTCAATCCTCAATGCAGCTCCGGACAAATCCACCACGGGGGAAACAAGAACCCCAAAATGACATGCCAGACCTGCAATTTCGCGACCTGTTTCCAGCACCAACTTCCCTGGCATGAAAACGAGACTTGTGCTAAATACGATGAGCGGACTTCTGAGGAAGGCGACGAGACGGAGAAATGGATTAAGAAGCAAACGAAAAAGTGTCCGAATTGTGGGACGCCGACGTTGAAGAATGGTGGGTGTATGGAGATTTATTGTGAGTTTTTTCTTTTCTTTTCATTTTTCTTTGGGGGGGTGGTTTGTAGGGGTGTGAGATTTTATGATGCATGAATGAATTGAATGGGGTTTTAATGGCTGCGTGTTTAGGTCTATGTGGAACGGGTTGGGATTGGAATTCGTTGAAGGTGAGGGATTATGAGAAGATTTATGGCAGGAATCAGTACCAAATGTTCTTTGATGCGGCTAGACGACCACAAGATGGATAGGAGGATGAAGGGATTAGCAGCGAGGGTTGTTAATATTCGTCAAAATGGCATATCGAAGGAGCAGAAGCGTATTGGGGGCCCTGACAAATATAATTTCGATTATGAGATAATAGCATGCGGAGTTCTAGGGCAGCGCAAATAAATGACAAGTACCGGGAGATAAATCAGTGGGATATCAAACTAGGTACACTAGATATTTATTGCCACGTAAATGATAGAGACATACATAATACTCTAAGCACTTGTTGCCGATGTGAAATATGAAGCTTTGGCCTCGATAGGGGAAAGTTAATTCCTGAATCCTGAATTCGTACCTTTAACTCGAATGGAACCCCCTCCTGCCCCTCCCGGAATTTAATCGAATCCATACATGCATAGAAAGAGATTCTGGTGACTTGGGGAACTTGAATTCCGATTCAATCTATGCAATCCATGCCATTTCCTAAAGAGGAAGAAACTCGAACATCTAAGACCGCTCCAGAATTTCGTAGATATTCCGTAACTCTCTCCACAAAAAGTCCCCTACATAAAGAGCCTGCGCCGCATCTGAGGGAGAGGATTATTCTCAACAATCTCCAAAAGATGAATCGTCGCAGGACCAACAACAAAGCCACCAAAGGTGCCACCGAAAGCATGTTGGGTAACGAAACTATTCTCCGACGAGCAAGATGGATCTGGCCAATAGAAGTGATAAAACGAGTTCTTTCAATCTTCCAGCCCCAAAATCCCTTCAAGAAAGGTAAGTCAAGAATGAACTTCCTAGCCCAGCCTTTCCAAAAACGAGAAGACGCGAACTAACCGAGAAAAATATCCAGTGGCTCAAGTATTCCGATACCTTTTCCCTCCCACGCGAGCAGTTGTGAAATATGGGGCAGTATCTGAAGATAAGGATGCAAATTTGATAAAGTGCCCAGTCTGCATACGTACGCTACCTGCGATTGCGTTCCGCGAATCATCGTGGTTTCCACATGGGCTGCTGGGAGGCTGGCACGATACGCGGATCTGTGATCATTGTCTTGAACAAGCTATCAGGATACTAGTGGAAAATTATTCATGGGATCAGATTCCTTGTCCTTTCACTGGTTGCAAGCAGATGCTGAAACCTGATATGGTGAAGAGATATATCCGAGGGTCACTGCTTGAAAAGTAATGTTAAATCTTGTGGTGAGAAAGTAGAAAGGGCTAACCAGACATATATAGCTATACCAATTACACCAACACATACAAAAGTCGAAATCAGCCGAACTTTCGTTGGTGCCTCCGACCTGGTTGTGGTGCGGGTCAGGTTCATAAAAACAAGGAACGCCCGAAAATGACTTGCCACGCTTGCGGTTTTCAGACGTGTTTTATACACCAGACACCATGGCATAGAAACAACAGATGCGATGGCACCAAAAGCGAGGTGCTATCCAGAACGGAGATCGCGAGCACTACAAAGGGCTGTCCCAATTGTGGGGCACCTACATTTCCAGAGGAAATGAATTGTCATAGATTCCGTTGTATGTTAGTTGTCCAGGTTTAAAGTAACAACATTACTAACGTGGTGTAAAGGTCGATGTGGTAATTACTGGCACTGGTCAAAGGGACTGCTAAAATAGATCACTAGGTCAATACATCTAGAGATGCCAAAACTCCGGCGAACACATCCACCACCGATGATTAGTTATTTCCCCCGTCGGATGCACCGAATTCAATAGAACATATTCATACCCCAAAAACTGTACATCTCCCACCCATCTATTACTCATAGCAAGAAGTAAATTTGCAACCGCAAACATGACCACGCTCAACTCCAAATTCCCCTCCACAGTAGAATCCTCCCGCCCCCAACAGCGAAACTTCAACCATCTCAATCCACACAACTCAAGACTTACCCCCCTCTCTGCACTTGACCATAATTTCCAACCAACAACTCCAATCAAGGGTATTAGCACTTACTAGTACTCCGTAAACCCATCCATTCAGTAAAAGAAAAACTGTGTGCCTTAAAATGCATATACGATGCATTGCAGACAAATATACTGTACTTCCTCCATCTCCCATCTCCCATCTGGAGTGAAGATATATCAGCAAATGAAAGAATAAGTAGGTAGATATGAGATGAAACTTGAAGACATCAGCTCAGGCAACACCCCCTCAATTGTAGAGTAGAGTTGCCAATCCAGTCCAGTCACAGATAAACAAAACAGAAAACACCCAGCTAGTCCAGTCTATTCCCTTTCTAGATTAGCAAGCGGCCGCCGATGCGACTCTACTGCAAATCGGCGGGGCACCGCATCTTTCAGGGATCTCTGAGTCTCTGACCCTCAAAAGTTATTTTTCTGCAGCAGCATTACTCAAGTCATTTCTAAGCGTTTTCTCCACCAGCTCGCTCCACACCGCGCCCTTCCTTCAATGTCAATAATCCTCATGACA